>JAMKQA010079028.1:0-16708 GCA_024699735.1 Posidonia australis
TTCCTCAAGCTAGAGTAAATAGATTTAACATGCCTGGCTTGTTACATGATCCATCAAAGACTCCAACATTAAATTCCTTTGTAAAGATATTTGTCAACAACTTAGAAGACTGAGTGTAAAGAGTACTAATGTGACCAGATAGCACCATATTTCTGATGTAACGACAATCTACTTCTATATATTTGATTCTCTCATGAAAATTGAATTGTTAGCAATGAATATTACTGTCTAGTTGTCACAATGGATTTCCATGGAAAGATCAACATGAACACTAAACTTTGTCATTAGGGATCTGTAGATATCCCATTTTCACATTTCCTAAAGTTCATCTAAGATAAGAACCCTCCAAGTACACCAGATCATATGGCTAAGGAACTCTAATTCATTTCATATTTTCCCATGGAATTTCTACAGTTTTCTAGATTTTATTGCATCTTTGTGAAATAAGATAAAAGACAAAGGATAAATTATAAAAAATCAGGATTTTACCATCGTGACAAGTGACTACTCTAGACACTAGTTTAGGAGGCAACATACTTCTCGTTAGTTTGAAAGGCAACTAGATATTATGACGCCCCAAAAGTAGACGACAAGTACTTTGGACTACTCTCTCTTAAATAATTTGTCATCTTAGGCCCTAATTTGACATATGGGATATTTATAAATGTTATCATAATTTTCCTATAATTATTATAATTTCTATGATTTTCTAACATTTAAATATCTATACTTATCATATAAATTATTATAAATGCTAAATAATTCCAGAAAATTCTAGAAATTTGGATGACTTGATAATTAAGATCACTAATCTTTATTTTTACCAAAAACGAGATTTTATGATAAATTATCACATTTTATTATTATAGCTTATATTTAAGTCATGATAATGCTAAAAAAAATAAAGATAAAATCCAAAATATCCAAGTGATTACCAATCTATTTTAAATCAAATACATCATTAATTTTAATTGAATTTTCTCATAATTATTAAAGATTTGATTTTTAAATCCAATTAACTTACAATTTTAAATAGATTTTGAATTTGAAAATTAATTTAAAATAACTTCAATTACGAGTATAATTTTTCAGAATTGATTTGGTCAATATTTCATAATAGATTCATTATAAATATTTTATGATCTTAATTTTTTGAAAAATGCCTTGTTGGTAGCTCGACATCACATGAACCAGCGACTGGCGTACGTGATAGATTTCATTGCTTTTCGGGTGTTAATTCATCACGTACAGTCAAAATTGGAATCTCAAGACTCGTCGCCTATCCAAGTGGTGACTTGAAAATTCTGTCGCCTAGTCCATCGATGAAGAGATGCAATCTCGATTTTCAACCTTTTCAAGAACATTTCATCCAGACTCTTGATCTATATCTCGTCAATGACGAAATCTAAAGCCCCGAAATTCCATAAATAGACCTCCTACGTCAAGAATTTAAAGAGGAGACACTTCAAAAATTTCAAGGAGCTATTATAAATCCTAGAAAGCTTGAAAAAGAGATCCTGAGAGAGAGAGCTCCTTCACCCCTCTTCCATGTCCAATCCTCTTGTCAAAGCTTAGATCCAAGAGATCCAACCTTTTTTCGAAGCTAAAGCACATTTCCACTTCCTCCAACCCCTACGTCAAGGTGACAACGGTAAAGGGAGTATCTTCCTCTTTTTTATTATTTTATCATAAAAAAATTTGCATACATTATTAGCCTATAGCATATGCATGTGAGAAACTACTCTCCGATTAGTATTTAGTTGCATGTTTATGTTTTTCTTTGTTATCTTTTTGTTATTTATTTACTATACGTAGTCTAATCCATTTTCTTTTGTTTTTCTTATTTGTTTTAAAGGGAAGGACATACTACATAGCACGAGGACGTCGTTAGACAACATCCTACAGTTGACCTAATGAACCGAGAGCCTATATCACAATCACTGCAACTCCTACAAGGTACCTTATCAACCCACAAAAGTGAATCGACAAGTGGCGATCATAAAAGTCATCGAAGTACGTGGAACAACGACGACCTTCATCAACACTACCTTAAAAATCCACGTCCATAGAAAACTACCAATCATGGTGGGACTGGTATGAGCCAATCCCTATGCAATGTAAGGTTCTCTTTCCCTTTTTTATTTTTATTTTCTTAGATTTAGGTGCAATTTTCGTTCTAGAGCCCAAACGTTTAGGATTTCATGGTGTTCAGACCCTTATTTAGTGGTTCTTTAGAGTAATAATGAACCTGTGCTTCACGTCGCTTGTCAGAGAGGCACCGAGTCTCGTCGGAGTTTGAGCCGACGACGTATATCAACGCCGCTTTCATAGGCAACCTACACTGATTAGGGTCTGCTATTGTAAATAATCAATTTCTTTTTATTTGTTTGCGTTGTTTTTTGAAAATCTACGGTAGTCTCTGATAAAATCAAATAATATCGTGTCCATTGTTTTTTATATTTTTTTAACGAATTTTAGACTTATTTTCCATTCATCAATAGGGTGGAAACTATTAGAGTTATTAGATGAGTTATTCTTTAGTGGTTATATAGATATCCGTTTACACGATATGGATACCATTGTCGCTATATATAAGTACACTTGATCAATAAGACTTATCTCTTTGGTTTCCTTTAACATGGTATTAGAACATTAGGTTTTTTCTCACCAAACCCTAACCCTAGTGTTCTTCTCCCCACCACCACCCCCCTCTCCAGCCGTCGACCACTTCCGACCCCTTCTCTACCCCCGTCGGCCACCTCCGACCCTTCTCTACCCCCGTCGGCCACCTCCGACCCTTTTCCCCCTCTAGCCCTCCCGTCGGTCTCTCCTTTCCCTCCGCATGCCCTCTCAGGCGACGTCTCCTCCTCTAGGTGGCTCCTTCGATGTCTTTAGCCTACACGTGGGTCACCGACAGCAGCTCCAGACCCTGCCCCAGCCATCGCCGACCTCTCCCGCTCGTACAGCTGACCCAGTCAACCTCTTCAGCCACCGACAGTGAACTACCAATCCTCTAGGCGACTCTCCAGACCTCCTACCTACTGATCTCCTCTTCCAACGGGCTTCTCACACCCTCTCTAGTGACGTGAACAACCCTCGTCACAGGCACAGTATGGTTTGCTAGGCTGTTTTTCTCTCTACCACTATTATGGTACTTTTTTTATGTGATACGTTGCTATCTCCCAGCTGTTATTATCCCTATTTCTACGTATCCTTGCATTTATGGCCTCCTCCTCAGGCCCTACTTCTGGTGACGTTATGTTGTGTACCTTCTGTGGGACATGTATCAAGCTTGATGGTAAAAACAATCTTATATGGGCAAAGTCTATTTAGGTTTTTCTAGAAGTCCATAAAAAATCAAGCATATTACTCATAATCCTCCTGATCTAAAATCTACAAAGTACGATAACTACTTGGTCTCTAATTATGGTGTTATTACTTGGCTTTTAAATAACATGGAACCCCAAATCTCTTGTGGGGTAGTTATGCTTCCTACTGCCAAGACAATCAGGGATACCTTGAAAGCCACCTATGTTCAAGACAAGAATATTGTCCAGGTCGCGGAGATATATGATCAGTTCTTCTCTTTACAGCAAGAGAGACCAGTCAATTTAGGATCTATATACTTCTATTCAGGTTCTTCTGGATGAACTTGAAATCCTCCAACATTTATTCCTGATGTTCAAATTATGCGTTAGTATAGAGAAGAGTTTGTAGTTGCAAAATATTTATCGAGACTCCATCCCAAGCTTGCCTGTTAGGTGCGTGGCCACATTCTTAGTGTTGATTCGGTTCCGTCATTGACATCTGCCTTCTCTCGCGTTCTTGTTTTCACTGCAACTCCTACGATACATAGCGATCAATCTGCCTTTGTTGTATCTAGTCGTGGTCGAGGCCGTGGACGTGGCCGTGATTCTAAAGGAGAACGTGATAACCGTCGGGGCAATCTTAAGTGTGATCATTGTGGCCACATGAATCACTCATCAAACTGGTGTTGGGCAAAATTCGACAAACCAGACTAGACTAATAATGTTACTAAAGACACCTCTGAGTCTCCTCCCAGTTTCGATGATACTGTGACCATTTCTCAAACAGAGTATGCTTACTTCCTTCAGTCACAGACTACTACAGTTGTTACACATGCTACTCCATTAAGTACGTCAGCATTGTCCATGACTTTTGAAACTAACTGGGTTGTTGATTTAGGTGCGTCAAAGCATATGTCTGGTACTTGCCATTCTTTTTCTTCCATGACCAATTCTGTTTCTACAGCCTTTGTTACAGTTACTAATTGAACACGTTCACCTGTCCACGAACAAGGAAATGTGTCTCTTTCTAGCAACCTTACTTTACATGATATTCTTTATGTACCAAATTTTCCTGTTAATTTACTTTCTGTTAGCTAATTTACCAAAACCCATAACTGTGCAGTAACCTTTTTCCCACTCATCTTCTTATACAGGACCTGCGGACTAGAAAATAGCTTGGTTCGTGACCTGAGCGACATGGTTTATATTGCCTCAGTGGTCACACAACACCTACTACCTCTGCTTATACAGCGTCCACTATTGAGTCAACTTTTTTGTGCCATTGTCGTCTTGGTCACCCGTCATTTGAGAAATTAAAAACTCTTTTACCAAAGTCTGTATCTATCAATAATTTTCAGTGTAAGTCTTGTCAACTAGGAAAGCATCGTCGATCCTCATATCATGTACATCAAGACAAATAAAGTCGTGCTCTCATGAAATTGGTTCACTTTTATGTGTAGGGTCCGTGTCGTATTAAGTATGTTCAGGGTTTTAGGTATTTAATCGTTTTTATTGATGATTTTTCTAGAATGACTTGAGTTTATCTACTAAAGGATCGAACTCAGGTGGTCAATGTTATCCAAATTTTTTTGAATGAAATAAAAACCAAATTCTCTGAACCATTACGTGTGTTTTGTATTGATAATGCTCTTGAATATGTTCAACACGATGTATCTCTTATGTGTGATGTCCAAGAAATCCTGTATTAAACCTCGTGTCCTAGAAATTTGCAACAGAATGGTGTAGTTGAACGCAAACACCGTCAATTATTGGATGTTACTAGAACAATCATGGCCTAGATGAAAGTTCCTCAGCAGCTATGAACTGATGCGATTTTTATAGCATGTCATCTCAATAATCGCACGTCGTCCTCTGTTCATAGGAGCATTTCTCAATCTCTTTTATTTTTCCAGAAATCCCTTTTTCCTCTGCCACCAAAGGTTTTTGGATGCATGTGTTTTGTTCAAAATACTCGTTCGAATTTGGATAAGCTTCTTCAAGGTCTATCCAGTGTATGTTTGTCCGGTATTCTCAGACTCAGAAAGGGTATCGTTGCTATGATTCAATGAGTTGAAAGTACCTTACCTCTGCAAATGTCACATTCTTTAAAGACACTCCATTTTCTTCTTCTGCAACTTCCTTTACCACTAGATGTCCCTATTACAGAGTTTGTTCCTCCGTTTAAATCTGCAACCCCTCCTGCTCCTCTTCTACAGGTTTATATTTGACGACCACGACAACAGACACTGCCATTAACTCAAGGCATCGATCAGTCTACTTCCACTGATGCAGGTCTAGCCTCTTTTGCTCCCACTTCTTCTCCTACCCTTACATCTGACCTTGATCTTTCGATTACTCTTCGAAAAGGTACTCTTGGTACAGCATATCCCATCTCTAACTTTGTTGCCTATGATCACCTACATCTTATGTGTGTCGGGTTTTTGTTTTGTCTTTTTCATCTCTCTCTGTACCTAGGACGTATCAAGGGGCGTTACAAATGCCTGAATGGAAGAGACCATGGATGAAGAAATGTCTGCTTACAGTCTCGTAAGACCTGAGATCTTGTCACACCACCTGTTGATACTGAAATTACTAGTTGTCGTTGGGTCTTCACTATTAAATACAACTCCAATGGCACAGTTAATCTTTATAAAGCTCATCTTGTGGCACGTGGGTTCGCACAAACATATGAAGTTGACTATTTTGAGACTTTTTCTCCTCTAGTTCGGCTCAATTCTATTCGTATATTATTTTCAGTGACAATCAATCAGAAGTGACCCATATATCAGTTGGTTGTTAAAAATGCATTTCTATATGATGATCTACTTAAGGAGGTTTTTATGGGACAACCTCCTGGATAGGTTGCTCAAGGAGAGACACGTATATGCAAACTATACAAAGCAATATATGGCCTCAAGCAAAGTCCACGTGCATGGTTCAATAAATTCAGCACAAATGTAACACAATTTGGCTTTCGGAGATGCAACTCTAATCACTCAGTGTTTATTAAGCAGAGATCTACAGGCTGTGTTATTTTAGCTGTCTATGTAGACGACATTTTAGTCACTGGTAGTGACAGAGTGGGAATTGATGAAAATAGAGCATTTCTTAATAAGCATTTTGTGACAAAAGATCTAGAAAGACCTAGATACTTCCTGGGAATAAAGATTGCTTATGCTAAAGATGGAGTGTTCTTATCTCAAAGCAAATACGTGCTTGACCTGCTAAAGAAGACGGACATGTTTGGGTGCAAACCATCCAATTTTCCAGTTGATTCTAGCTTGGATTATGGGACACATCTTCTGAAATTCTTGAGAATGCAGGGCGATACCAGCACCTAGTTGGAAAACTGATATACCTTACAGTGACACAATCAGATATTACCTTTGTCGTTGGTCTGGTTAGTCAGTTCATGCACTAACTTAGGGAGGTACACTGGAGGCATCTTTGTAAATATTATCCTATTGAAAGAATGCTCCTGGTTAAGGTCTTCGATACAGTTGCCATGGTCGTCTGGATGTTTCTAGTTATTTAGACTCTAGATATGCAGGCGACCGAGGTGATAGAAAATCAACTTTTGGGTAATGTACGTTTGTAGGAGGTAATCTGGTTACCTGACGAAGCAACAAATAGAATGTTGTCTCTCGTTCAAGTGTTAAAGCGGAGTATAGAGTCATGGCCTAAATGCCATCTGAAATAATGTGGATTAGATCCTTTCTGACTGAGATTGGCTTTCTTCCCAAGAAGGCTATACCTATGTTCTGTGATAACCATGCAACCATTTACATTGCAAATAACCCAGTGTTTCATGAAAGAACCAAGCACATTGAGGTGAATTGTCATTTTGTACGAAATATAGTTATAGATGGCCTGATCACTATTCCCTTTACTACATCCTCTACTCAACTTGCAGATGTGTTTACCAAAGTTGTAGCTATGGGTCTTTTTAAATCTTTTTGTAACAAGCTGGGCATAGTAAATTTGTATACTCCAGCTTGAAGGGGAGTGTTAGAGTTATTAGATAAATTATTTTTTAGTAGTTATATAAATATCCGTTTACTCTATATCGATACCATTATCACTATATATGTGTACTTAGAGTTGATCAATAAGACTTATCTCTTTGTTTTCCTCTAACAGAAATTATTTCCTTTACAATAAGATTAAAGTTCTTTGGAGAATCTCTTTCAAGTTGGAATAATCAGATTGAGCGAATCGAGTCAGCGCAAGCTGCTCTCCCATACTCTATCTGGTTGTGATTTCTAGTTCGAAAACTCAAAATGTCCCAAAGGCATGTTTCTGACTCCATCTTTCACCTTGAGTCAGTAACATACCCTAAAAGATACTTGATATCATATTGTTTTTTGTTTATTTACTGTTTTGTGATTTGTTAGGAAACGATCCTAAGAACATAATCCTAGGTTATGGACACCTTTATAAAGAAACAAACCCACAACCTAGGCTTCCTTCGTGGATCTCCCAAAGATCTAAGAGTGGTACCGCAGAAGTCACAAACCCATTGAGTGTAACCTTAGAACCTTGAAGGAAAAGGCCATACCCCTTGCTATAGGAATCCAACAAGTCAAGTGAACGTATAATTAATTAATTAATTCATTAATTATTTCAACAAGTAAAACCTACGTTCTGATCTAAAACTTGTTTGCATAGATAATACTGTTTGGAGGATCTGTCAAGAACAGATTTGGACTGCTGGAACAATAAGCAACTGAGCCACCAGTCTTGACAACGCCACTGTCCGTCACCTATCTTATCAGTGACGAATCCTGACACCGTACCAATCGGCGACATCAGGCAAACACACGTCTGTTTGCCTTGATTACAGGATGGTTTGCTTCTAATTGCAATAACAGGTTATAGGAATCTCTAGAATAGTGTTTTGAGTCTATATTTTTTTATTAAACATAGTTGTAAGCACTTTCCTGTATTTCATTTGCTTTAAGGTTGTAATTTTTGTCTCTTGGAAAAACTTGTAATAGGTTAAAGATAGTATCATATAGAGTCTGTAACACCCCTTTAAACTTGTAACCCATTGAAAAGAGGAGCAAGAAGAGAATGCCATGTCATTAGAAGCCCACTACTCCAACTACTCCGGCATACCAAGCACTTCAATCTCTATGGGTCAAGCAAGCAATTCCAGGGGCCGACTTGGGTTTCAGTTCAACACGTCAACTCTACAAAGAGCCTAGTCCATTGAGAGAGGAGGGGAAGAGATGAGCTATTCACAACTTTAGAGTGTTCCACCATCTATCAATTCACATCAATTTTCTATAAGAATCTCCAACCAAGTCCATCAATTCATGACCCATTGTAGCCTCTTAAGCCCATAACCTCCAAAAAACTAAGGAGTTTCCTTCCTATATCATCAGGACCCATTAGTCACACCTTTCATGAGAAATACATATACAATACTACTAAGTCCAACTATCAATTTCCTTGTCTACGGTTCGATAACACAATCTCCCACTCAACATATGTCCTTCTTTTGCCCAACAAGCTTCGTGGACCCCACCAAGTTATCACTGCCATCATCATCCAGGGACAACCCTACCTTATCATACCCTATCCTATACACTAGCTCAACCCTCCTTCCTTCCTCAATATGGTATCCCTCTACAAGTGTAGTTCCAACAAAGGTACCAAAACTAGGGGCAATCAGTCACTCCAGAGGTAGATATCAAGAAGATAATCTCAGACGTAATGATTGAGGCAGGGGTCACATCAAGGACACCGATCGACTTTGACATGTTAAGATTCCCTCCTTTCATCTTACTACCCAGATTTAAGCTGCCTAAGACACCCGAGAACAATGGGAATACCGATCCACGAAGTCATCTAGCCACTTTCACTATGGATGACCTGCTCTATCAATATGACAATGGGATGACTGTCTACCTATTCTTCAAAAGCCTGGAAGGAGAAGCACTGAAGTAATTTAACACGCTCACAACACATGACCTCAGTGACTTCAAGATTGTGCTAAATAAATTTCTACAATAATACGTCCACCGTATCCAGCACAAGCCTATCATTGCGAACCTCTTCGCTAAAAAGATGAAACCAGAAGAAGACTTCACCACTTTCGCAAGCAAGAGGGATATGACTGCCAAATTGGAATGTCACAATCCAAAAAGCCAAGCAATCGAAGTTATAACTTAGAATACTATTAATGCACTAAAGGCAGGTCTACAAATGGGTGACTTCAAAACATACTCCCAACTATACGACAGAGCACAAGAGTCCTCTGCAACAGAAAGGACTTACACATCCTGAAGTATGAAGAAAAGGACAAGAAAAGGACTTCAGGTTACACATACGAAGGCACCATTGGCAACATGACTCTAGTCACAACACAACATCAGCCATATCAGCGACCGTTAGTCCAACGTTAAAGGCAGCACATGCAATATCAACCACCGCTCCAACAACAACAGCCCCAACAGTAGCATCAACAACAATAATCTCCAGACTACTAAGTGTATACCCAACAGGGGTAACAACAAAGGCAAAGGAGTTACAACGCGGTTCCTCCACCTCGACGCTATGGACCCAAGAGGTGAGACTATCCACCACCCCCGAAGCCACTCCCAGACGTTTTCAAAATATTAGTGGAGAGTGGAGATCTACATTCTACAACCTCTGGCACCAATCCTAAATGCTCCAAATGTCGATCTATCCAAGTATTGTCTGTACCATCAAAAGAATGGACATACTTTTGAGAAGTGTTACATAGTCAAAGATAAGATAAATGAACTGAATGACCAAGGAGAAATCATGTGGACTGAGCTAAAAGAGAGACTAAGGGTAAGACGAGGACAGCGACATGAGATGCAGACCCATCAAGACCCCATGCTTAATCATGCAGTAGCCCACATGGAGGCTGAGGACGCACAACCAATGTTCATCCAGCACGTGTAGGCAAGCCTTGACCTGGAGCCACAAAGTGTCGACGAAGAGGAGCAATATGTGCCAACAATGCCCGAATTGAGGATATGGATAAAGAAGAATGCAGATAAGCCTTGGGAAGACATCCTAGGAGGGGAAACTGAAGATGACAACGAACCCTAGGGCAACCAACAAGATGAGGAGGAAGTTGGTGCCCATGACCACTTTGAACAAAGGAGGGAAATCATCACGAAGTTCGTAGGAGAGAACATCATCTTCCAAGATGCAGAGCTGGTTACGCCTTAGGAACAGTCACACTCATTAATCATCAACACGTACATCAATGACTGTTTACTCCACGAGATACTCATCGACACCGGTGCCGGCAAAAGCTTCTACTCCCTGTGCACCCTGAAGTCCCTGGACATCGAAGAAGCTGAAATTACTAAGCATCGCTTCCCCTGTATAGCCTATGATAACAGTCGAGGGGAAGCGATCAGGACAGTTACTGTGGGTCCTCACCAACACTACCATGGCCATAATGATGGAAGAGGATCTGACCCAATCACTAATTCTGGGAAAATCCTGACTGACCGAAGTCGATGCTGTAGCATTTCCTGAACACCAACTCCTCAAGTTCAAACATCAAGGAGAGGTGATTACTGTTAAGGCTAATCACTAGATAGGCTTCAGGACAACAAGGGAACCAGCTACACCAAAGCTAAATGAAGAAAAATCCCCATCAAAACTATACAATGAGAAACCTCTCGAGGAATGATATGACTCCGACCCTTGGTACGAGGAAGAGCTGGACTCTCAGATGTTCCAAGACTTGATGGGGAGAGATGCTGACCCGTTGCCCCTATATGATGAGTACACCGATGGAGATTGCTACGAGATAGAAGCCACCATCAACTTACTATGCCAGTCCCCTTAGTCCATGTCGGAATCAAGCCTCTTCCCAAACCGTTAAATCCTACAAAGAGAATGAGGGACACAAAGGAGATTCGTGAGCACAGCGGCCAAGGAGATCACAGCAACCACGCCATGAGCAAAAGTAGAAGCCTAACAGAATCCTCACCTACGCAGAAACACCAAGCGACCAGGGACATGCAAGAGTAATCAATCCAGAACAAGTCCAACCGTGTCCCTAACAAAGTTAACAACTGGACGTGAACAGAAGGAAAAATACTAAGATGCGCCTACAAAACCCATGTGCTCAATGCCAGGGGCAAGCTCCTACAGCTATCCCACAGGTATATCCCTCCATTTGTAAAGGGAAATAAGAAACTCAATCGAGCCTATATAGAGACAAGGTTATTTTATTCTTCAAAAACTTGTAAATAAAATATTAATTTTTTTCTTTGTCATTTCCTTCATCTTTGTTTCTTTTGCTATGTTAGATTTAATAATAACAATAAACAATAAAGATGATTGAGGAATATGGGTCATGCTCGACACCTTATAGCAGTAAGCAAAGCAGTTAATATATTATCTAAGGTTTTCTAAGTAGTGGATGTAACACCCAGGGAAGATCCACCTAATGGGTATGACGACCTGAAGATCTCCACAGATCCGTAGAAGTTACATGTACTCTAGAACTACATCTTTCAATCAATGTGCTAAAAGCTTAAAACAAGACCTAAGACTTAGTACCAGTTAAGGATGAAAGTTATCTCCTAAATAGAAAGGAAGCTGGGCGATTAAGGTGACCCAAGCCTTGTCCTATCCACACATACACTTGTATGGGGAGATAAGAGCAAAACTCTAGGCATAACATAAAAGCCCCTTGCACTGTACAGCGTAGCCCTCTAGCATAAGTCCACGAAGGCAATGATGGAGAAGCACACCTAAACCAAACAACTTAAAAAGTGCCCAAAAGAAAGGAATGCATGTAAAAGTAACGCACACCGTCATAACATAAGTCCGAGAAGACAATAATGGACGAGTACTCAAAACGGAGTGAGACAACTGATGAATAAATAAATGTGCCGTCATAGCATATGTCCAAGAAAGCAATGACGGACGGACATCTGCAGAAAAATAACCAGAAAGAGGAACCCCAAAATAAAAGAAAAATGAAAGCCAAAAACCTTTATGTAAGCTACAGGCGCATTCAGACCAACCATCGACAAGCAACACAAAGCCATAACCAACGTCAAAAGTCTGTTGAATCTTAAATCTTCCCCATTCTTCCACTCATAAGCAAGGAGTAGGAAAACCCTAGAAGTTCAAAGATCAAGTGAATAAAGGAGATAATAATCGACTAAGGTCAAGATGAAGTCTTAAGTCCTCAAAAAGTTTAGACATGATGAAAGGAACAGCTCTCTCACCTTAGATAATACAAGACAACAATACTAAATGCATAAGATGGAGGGTTGTGACTACACTCATCATCAATCATCAATTTAAAAAAAAATTCAAAAAAACCAAACAAAATAGAAAAATAGAAAAATCCAAAAATTTAAAAAAAAAAAAAAAAAAAACCAAGAAAAGCCAAAAACATAATAAGTAGTGTCATCCACCATATCTACAAGTGAAAACATAGTAAGAAAATTAAAACTAGTCTAGTCTATGATATAACCTTCGATCCACCAGGCGTAAGAGTCCTACTCAAGCGTATCTTCACGACTTAGGTGCGTTTTACCCCACAAAGACATTGTGCTAATGAGAAAACAATGATCTAAACTATTATTAGGGCTCAAAAGAGTACATATATAGGATAGTATATTAAATGGATCCTTAGATGGATATCCAAATACCCTATAAGGTTTAACATAAGACTTAACACTCCCCCTCAAGCTGGAGCATATATAACGATCATGCTCAGCATGTTACAAAGATAACTATAAGTCCCAATACTAAGCTCTTTAGTGAAAACATCAGCACATTAATCAGACGACTTGATATAGGGAGTAGACACGACTTCTTGCATCACTTTCTCACGAACGAAGTTACAGTCCACCTCAATATGTTTAGTGCGTTCACGAAAAATGAAATTATTACCAATGTAAATAGCCGCCTTATTGTCACAATACATGGACATAGATGAATAAGTAGAAAAACCCAAATCAGACTCTAATTTGACGTAAAGGATATTTACAAATGTTATCATGATTTTTCTCATAATTATTATAATTTCTATTATTTTCAAACATTTAAATATCTATGCTTATCATATAAATCATTACAAATGCTAAATAATTCCAAAAAATTCTAGAAATTTGGATGACTTGATGTTTAAGATCACTTATCTTTATTTTTACCCAAAATGAGATTTTATGATAAGTTATCACATTTTATTGTCATAGCTTATATTTAATTCATGATAATGATAAAAAAAATAAAGATAAAATCCAAAATATCCAAGTGATTGCCAATCTATTTTAAATCAAATACATCATTGATTTTAATTGAGTTTTCTCGTAATTATTAAAATTTTGATTTTTCAAATCCAATTTACTTATAATTTTAAGTAGATTTCGAATTTCGAAATTAATTTAAAATATTCAATTATGAGTATGATTTTTCAGAATTGATTTGGTCAATATTTGATAATAGATTCGTAATAAATATTTTCTAATCTTAATTTTTCAAAAAATACCTTGTTGGTAGCTCGACGCTACATGAACGAGCGACTGGCTTACGTGCCAGATTTCATTACCTTTTAGACGTTGATGCATCACGTACAATCAAAATTAGAATCTCAGGACTCGTTGCCTGTTCAGGTGACGACTTGAAGATTCTATCACCTAGTCAGCTGACGACAAGATCCAATCTCAATTTTCTACCTTTTCAAAAGCATTTCATCCTGATCCTTGATCTACATCTCGTTAATGACGAGATCTGGAACCCCCAAACTTTATAAATAGGCCCTTTAGGTAAATATTTTAAAAATAGGCACTTTAAAAATTTCAAAGAGCTGTTAGAAATCTTAGAAAGCTTGAGAGAGAGAGAGCTCCTCTTCTATGTCTAATCCTCCTATCAAAGCATAGATACCAGATATCCAACCACTTTTCGAAGCCAAAGCGCATTCCCGAAGCTCCGTAAACCGACCTCCACCTCCTTCAACCCAACATCAAGACACCAAGGGTGAAGGGAGTATCTTCTACATACATTATTAACCTATGGCATATGCACATAGGGAACCACTACCCTGTTAGTATTTAGTTGCATGTTTATGTTTTTCTTTGTTATCTTTTTGTTGTTTGTTTACTATACCAAGTCTAATCCATTTTCTTTTGTTTTTTTCTTATTTTTTTAAAGAGAATGACATACAACATAGCACGAGGACACCGTTGGACAGCATCCTGCCACCGACCCAGTGAACCGAGAGCCTACATCACAACCACCGTAACTCCCGTAAGGTACCGTGTCAACCGGCGAAAAAGAATCAACAAGTGACGATCACAAAGGTCATCAAAGTACGTAGAACAACGACAACCTTCATCAACACCACCCAAAAAATCCAAGTCTACAGGATCGAAGCCACATTACCCCGCAACTTGTTTGGGTCATCGCTGCATACAGTTATTACCTATATAGGTACAATAACTTAACGTAGATTTTCTATCTCTTCGATCACCTACATAGTTAAAATCTAAACAAGCTTCAATCTGTAAGTGACCATACTTCCTGTAAATCCACCCTTTCCTAGGTGTGCGTTTAATGAAGAAAAATACACGTAAAGCTCCATACTAATGCACCTAACTGGACTCATGCATAAATTGACTCAGAGGTCCTACTGCAAATGAGATATCAGACCAAATAAAAGTCAAATAGATCAACTTAACTATCAAACGTCTGTACACTCAGGTTCCTCCAATAACACCGATGACTTACCCCAAAAAGAAGGATTCTACTCTAAAGGCGTACTTGTCAGGGTCTACTCTATAGATAATCTTTTGAAATCATGATTTTAGACTTCATTTCAATCCCTATATTGCCTTTCAAAGTAGATAGACATAATTCTCTCCTTTAGCAATAAACACATGATGTTGATCCATTTATACCTCCGTTCAAACAAATCTCCATACAAAAATGCATTCTTTATATTCAACTGATTCAAAGACCAAAACTGATTAATAGCAAGATGTAGAAAGAGAGAAAAGTAATCTACCCCATTAGGTTACAAGTTACACATATATATGTGATAGAATAAACGGATATCCAATTATCTTATTACACGACCCAACACACTATGCTAATAAGCTTAACAATACCCCTCAAGTTGGACCCCGTCGTCAGCAAAAAAAGAGGCCTACGAGTCATGTAAATGCTAGACGAAGGGGGAGCAGGCTTGGACGGCAGCGGAAGGGTGGCCAAAAGGCCTGGTCGACGTTGGAAAGATCATTGGAAGCTTTGGTCCGCGTCGGAGGTACTGCCGGAGATGGTTGGAGGCTAAGGAAACCTTAGGGTTTTCTTCTGGACTCTGGTACCATGTAGAGAAAAAGAAAGAAAAGTAATCTATTCCATTGGATTACAAGTAACACATATATATGTGATAGGATAAACAAATATCTAATTACATTATTACACAACTCAACACACTATGCTAATAAGCTTAACACGAGAGATAAAAGAACGTAGATGAAATTGAGACGTACTATAGGAGAAAACGTATCTGCATAGTCAATATCATAAGACTATGTAAAACCTCGTACCATCAAATGAACTTTATAGCACTAAATAGAACTATCAACCTCATGTTTCACTGTAGACACCCACCTACAGCCAACTACCTTATTCCTTCAAAATGAGTCATATGTTCCCATGTACCTTAGGATACCGATGCTTACATTTCTTCAATCATGGCAGATTTCCAATAAGAAATTTGAAATGTTTCCTTGTAGTATTTTGGAATAGACTCTGCAGAAATAAACAAGGTAAAATGGCAAAAAAAAGAGTGAAGGCTGTCATAAGTAACAAAGGTAGATATAGAATGAACTATAGTAGAACGACTACTTTTGCGTAAGTAGACATGGAAATCGGGCCAGACCGGCCCTGGACCGCCCGATCCAACACGGACCCGAAAAAACAAAACATGGGCCGTGCCGAGCCAGGCCCGTCGTGGGCCTTGGGCCGTACCGGGCCTAAAGGTTAGGCCCGCCAAGGCCCGTAAAATAGGCCCATTTTGGCCCACCAAAACACCATGGGCCGACCCACCAACAGTAAAAAAAAAACGTTTAAAAAAAAATAAAACAGCAGGGCCGGGCTGAACAGCCTGGCCAGTTTTAAAAAATATATTTAAAAAAAAAGCCGTGCAGCTCGACCCGGCCTGTTTTAAAAAAACGTTTAAAAATAATAATAAAAGTGCAACGGTCCAAAGGATCACAAACAAGTAGTAGTAGTGGTAGTTCTTTATTAAGTAATTAAATAAAAAGAAGGAAAAATATATAAAATCAAGTACAAATAATGAATTAGATAATTATTTAGAATCCCCAATTGCTTTTAGTGATTTAGAAATAAATAACTTAAATATATTAAAGTGGTGGTCT
>JAMKQA010079029.1:0-11478 GCA_024699735.1 Posidonia australis
GCAATGAATTGGGTTACTGATTATTCAAATCATCTACCTAGATGCCAGAAAACTTAGTCATGTTAAATAAACAAGCATTAAAACACTCTTATCATTCTTTCCTCATGTCATGCATGTTCATGGGTTTATATGGACTGCAATAACTGTTGATGGATCTTATGATTCATGCAGTGATTTAGTTGACTTAAGGAGTATGCGGAAATGATAAAACATATAAAGAGGATGCATTACAGTTCATGTTCCATAGCATGTGGTTACATAAGACTATGATTCATTGTTAACATGAAGATCACACAGTGCAAAGTTATCATGACAAAGCAGCAATGAACATATAGAAAGAAGCATCATGAACATCCAAAGTAACACAAATAGGTACGAGAGGACATCACTATATAGACAATATATCAGCCTAGTTGCAGGTTCTATCATGTAAAATCCATATGGAAATGAGTGAAGAACTTACCTTGCCTATGTTGTCTCCTCCTTGGATGGCTCATGGTGTCTCCTCCTTGTTGCTTTGGACATGATTGGGAGTGTTCAAGGAGGCAAGGGAATGTGCTCTGGAAGTTGGGGTGCTGGTTGCTAAAAGTGGGTGAGTTGCAAAGTGACTTGGCTAGTGAGATGAGTTGCCAAGGAGGGCCTTTTAAAGAGAATGAAAGGGATAACTCCTTGCGATGCAAAAGGCCTCGAAACTCAACAGCCTTGCGTAGATTCGTGAAGAATATTTGCAAGTGAAGGTTACAAGTACAGATGATGGAAAGCCAATAGCCAGCAGCCTGAGAAGTGGTTGTGCGCTAGCATAGTGTGCCAGATGAGTACACCAGCTTTGTGCGCCACATTGGTGTCCCAACTTGGTGCACCAACGTGGTGCGCCAACTTGGTGCGCCACTTTAGTACTCCACTTTAGTGCTCCCACCTAGCTGTCAGACCATAGACTTGTGGTCGGTTTGTGCGATGATCACGGGCTAATTAAAATGTCAAGTAGGGTTCAAAAGTAGTTAAGCTTGCCGCATCCAAAGCAACATCTTCAAGAGGATTCACCTACGAGCCGCCTTAAAATCGAGGTTTCTACAGCAAAAAGTCAGACGCACTTTATGGAGATTCGTCACCTGACATAAGCCCAACGAGTTGTATACTCTAGGACTATCCTTTCATCGTGATCACTGTCCTCTTTGCAAGTGCGAATTGGAGAAGTCAAAATCGAGCTTGTTGAAACAATAAGTCCTTGGTTCAATAAGCGCAAGCAAAGTTGAATTGGATATAATATGAAGGACTAGGCTCCCATCAAGACAACTTCGAGATGGTTATGGACCATACTCATCACTCATGCCTTATAAGCTTTTGGTAGTTTGGCACATAATCAAAGCCCTCCAATGTCAATCGGCCTAAATGAAGGATGCATTCATAGAAACTTCATTTATCGAATTCAGCATAGCAGCTATAGTGAGACATAAACCATCTTTGAAGTAAAAAAAGGAAACCAAAGAACTTTTCTAAACATGAAGTGCAGGAATGTCCCTTCATGGTATATGCAAGCACAACGGTAGTTAAATACAAGTTTGGATGAGCCACCATCAACATAAGAACAACATGATGAAGATCCAAGGTGAAGTAATCAGCAGCAAATAATGCAAGCCCACTAACACAAATAAGTAAACACATCTGCAATTTTGTTTGAGTTAAGTCTTAGGCACAAATGATCTCCCATGAACCTCAAACATAGAGTCTTCCTCCATGCACCAAGGCTTTGCTAGCTTCCTAACCCTCGACCAAGAACCAATCAATCTTTCTAGTATCCACAGTCTCAATAAATATGGTAAAACTATCGTCCGTCACTACTGTTGATTCCATGGCTAGGTAAGGAGTGAAGTGGCTTCCTCACACATGATCAAAGTTTCCCCACAGTTGAAATTAAAAGCATTGGAGGAGTTGTTCTAGAAAGCCATCAACGCATGCAATAACGGCGAAGGCAAAGGGGTGTGTACTAGATCTAGCAGATTATCAAAGCCACTAGACTCAAAGAGGTGTCTATTGTCTTTTGCACGGTTATGCAAACATGACACCCATGGGAAGCTGTAGCAGAAGAAATTATGAAAGTTTGGGCTTTAGTAATTCATTATGACTTGCAACACCTGAACTATCAAACATGGGATTGTGCACAAAGCAAAGGAAAATAAGCAAGGAAAGGAAAAGGGCATACCTGATTCTCACAAAACGCCTACATCAAGTGATTAGGTATGTCAGCCACCTTCTCTATGACAAAAGTAGAAAAAGAAAATGATGGGAGCTTTAGAATTAAGGCAAGATAAGGAGAAAAGAGTCTTAAACGAGTGCAATATCTTCTATTATATTGGGTATGGACTACTCTTATAATGTCCCTTTGAAGTGGATTTGATTTTGAGTTGGAATAGGAAGAATCTATCATGTCACCGATAGAATGGGTGACTATTCTCACCACCAAATGGAGTGGCGACAACATCAATATTGCATGCATTGACGATTGGAAAATTAGTCCCACCAAGATTCTGTTCACTGCGCACTCAAGGTCCTACTGCAAAAGATAAAGTCTCAGCCCCAAAGTTGGAGAAGTTTGAAGAATGAGTTCACATCTTTGGGACTCATATGGTGCATATCGATACATCACTTTGACCAAAAGGAAAACACTAGTTTGGCAAGGGAAGGATTCACTCCCTTACCCAGTCCTTTATTCATGGAACTCCTTTGCTTGCCAAATTGAGTTATGGGATGACGGTTCTTCCCAAGAGTACTAGTCACACTCAAGGACAGAAAACACTTGACCACAACAAATTGCATTGATTTATATTGCATATGTCTATATGACTTGGGACCAACCATACTCCACCAGCCTAGCCTATCATATGGACCATGCATTGCATCAAGCGTTGACCATGAATTAGCATTGCTTACTTGAATCATGCATCGATGCATTCATTACTTCTCATATCATTGGAAGTGGAGTATGGATGGAGCAATGTTCTTCAAGAGTGTTAGAAACCCTTAGAACATGTGATCCTCCCAAAATTAGTTCAAACCCACCTATCATTTTAATGATTCCAATATGAGTAAGCTCTCAAATGGAAGCCACACTTTTCTATCTTTCGATCGGTGATAGGGTAATTTCCCCACAATCATCCCTTAGTTTCTACCTTGTTGAAGTTATCTCTACATGGTTGACATGGTCTCGACACCAGCTATGACACAAAGCTCCGAAACTAGCTTGACCCCTCCATACTTGAGCTTCAATATGATGGCATTTTATTCGAACCATTTGAATATGTGACAATGTCTTGAAACCAAATCTAATCACCCTTTCCACCACCAAGTTGTGCAATAAATTCCTGAAACTAGGTAGGTCCCATCTTTTGGCTGTGTGACAATCTCTTGAAATCAAAAAGTGTTTTTCTATTTTCTGACCCCTTGTGGCAGACTATTTGAGAGCAAGCTCCTATTTCAGGAAATGCTCAATGGGAATATCATTCTTACCTTTGAGCTAATCTTGTTCCAAGACCAACTCCAAGGCGGGGCATTTGTAGATATCTCATTTTTGCATTTCCAAGAGTTAATTAAGGATAGGAAACCTTAAGATGCCTACTTCAACACCCCAAATCAACATCCACAAAACCATTGCCATATGCATGCAAGATCACAAGCATAGAATCAAACCATGCACCCTCACTACTCAAGTGGCTCGTGTAAGTGGAGATCATTTGCCAGGGTTTGCTAACAAACCTCCACCACCTAGAATAAATCCACAAGGTCTCCATACGAGTCTACACAACATCTCATCCTCAAAATACCAAAACACGATATCCAAAACTAAGCTACAACACTTGATTCACTTAAATGTAGCTTCAGTTTCAGGTTAAAAATATTGAATTATACATGGCAATAAGACGTGGATGGAAAATGTAACTCCAAGGCGGGGCATTTGTAGCTTTAGTTTCAGTTTCAGTTTCAGATTCACAATATCCATAATTTAGGCATAAGACGCTTCCTAGTATGCATCTAATGTTGGACACTAAAGCCCTTAGCATCTAACACATTTGAATTCTAGATTAATTATCTAACGTAAAATGCTACCTAAAATATGGGTCGTTACACAAGGCATGTGCCATTTCTGGAGGTTGTAAAATGCAAGACATTTTATGCTCTACATAGAACACATGATCTCCTATGTTTTATATCCCAATTCTCGGAACACTTGCTGTAGCTAGATTGCCTTTCAATTTATGGTGTTCTTACCTTTTCTTTAATGTTCCTACAACTCTATATATATTGTGGGACTTTAGCCTTTAAGGGGGGGACGAAAGTTGAAAGAGTCTGTAGGGAAAAATTGGGAGGGATTTTTAAAGGGATAGAGAGGAGAGAAATTAGGAGTTAGAATTTCTGAGCATGTACTAGAAGAGAATTCATGAGAGTAAATGCCCAAGCATTTCTACTAGAGAGGTTAAGTCCTTTGGTATATGATGGTCCCCAATGATTTATTTCGCACCTCGAACTGACTAGAGTTGAGTCTCCAATTCTTGTCCACTACTGAGGTACCAGATGGGAGATCACCAAATTCACGAAAGGCCTTGATGTCATGATACCACGAAAGTTCTTCTGTTGAGCTTGTCTCTTCTATGCTAATGCAATGTGTAGGCTACTCTACATAGGTGACTTATATATCAAATGTATGCACATTTGGTATTAAGAGCTAGGATGCTAAAGTTGTTAATGCATCCACATTGGCATTCTTGGACTAATTCATAAAAGAGAAACAGATCTCTTCAAACTATGCCATGAGCTTGAGCAGATATGTGTGGTATGGCACTAGCTTGGGATCCTAGGTTTTCCAGTCACCATTAACCATAGAGATTACTAACATTGCATCACCATGCACTTGCAATTTTTGTGCTCCATGCTCGAGTGCGGCTTGTAATCCGAGGATACATGCTTTGTTTTTTTTCAACATTGTTGGTGCACTTGAATGCTAGCTTTCTTGCCAAGGGAATCAGTTGTCCCTGCAGTGTTGCCAATTCTATGTATCGCCTATGCCCCTTTTGTTGACGACTCCATCAAAGTATAGATGTCATTTTAGCATGTCAAGAGGATCCTTGGGCTCTGAGTCCTCCATGGCGAATAAGATATCCTCATCTGAGAATTGTGTTTGTGATGGTTTATTTTCCAGCAAGGGTAAGTCGACCAAATGATCTACCATCGCTTGCCCCTTTACTAATTTTTGTGTGACAAAGTTGATGTTATATTGGTATAACAAAACCTGCCATAGGGTTGTGCCAGCATAGGAGCAAGATTGGATACGCCATCATGTAGTGCTTCAACCACAAGGTTCGCCAGACATGGGGCAAGCAAACTTTCTTTTATGGTGCTATACTTGGCTTCGCAATCACTGAACTTCTTGCTTAGATAATAAGTTGCTCTTTCCATGAACCTTGATTCATCATGCTGACCCAAGACTACACACATCGAATGCTGCGTGATGAAGAGGTCTAAAAGCAGAGGACATCTTGGCATGGGTGGGACTAGTACGAGAGGCCTTTTCAGAAGCTATTTGATCTTATCAAACATGGCCTAGCATTCTTCACTCTAGTTTAACTGTGCATTCTTCCTAAATAGCTTGAAAAGTGGTTCACAGATAGGAGTAAGTTGCACGATAAATCGACTAATACACTGTAGTCGTCCCATCATACATCAGACCTGATTTTTAGTTGTAGGGGGAAGGCATGTCTACAATCACTCTTGCTTTATAAGGGTCTACATCATTTCACCTTTGACTAATAACATACCTATGATCGTGCCTCGGTCCAGTGGGGTCCGGCGTGGAGTCACGCCAGAAGGGAGGAGACCACAACCATGCCAAGATGGCGAGGGCACGAGATGGGATGAGAACGAAAAGGAAAAGGAGTCGCCACTTAGTCTTTTAAGGGAAAAATGAGGAAAACCACAAATAAATCATTAAAAGTGAATGAATGAGGCACTAACATGAAGGCCGGATGTCTACTAATCATAGGATGGGTAAGGATTCCTATTACGCATGGGGAAGGTGTTAGGCACCCCCACACGTCCGAGAAACTCGGTCTTTCTAGTCTGATTCGCTTGCTAGAGGTTGAATGAATGTTTGCTATGCCTAGACTGTGTTCTAATCATGTTGATATGAATTCCAAGACAAGACTGGATGGATGTATAAGAGGGTACACGAAAACTGCAATGAAATCCTTGGGAAATGATGAAATCGTAAAGTATGACACAACAAAGAAAATCACATGAAATGACAAAGTTTCTTGCGAGAAAGGCTAAAAAATCATACAAGTCTCAAGAACATCAATAATGCAACTGACTCAAGTCATTAGAATCGTAGAATGCATCGTAGAAATCGAGGTGGGAAAACTGCAAAGAAGTCCACATAAAATAGGAAAAATGTGACATGTGAAGAAATTTACATAAAATGACGATGTTTTTGCAAAGAATGGCTCAGAAAACTATACTAGTGTCAAGGGGATTAAAAATGCAACAAACCCAAATCATTAAGAGTGCAGAAAACATCGAAGAGATCCAAATGGAAAAATTGCAAAGAAATCCTCACATGATAGGTAAATGGTGAGATGAGAAGAAAATCACATAAAATGATGATGTTTTTTTGTAAAGAATAGTCTAGAAAACCACACTGAGGTAAAAAAGATAGAAAGTGAGGTCGACCCAAGTCATCGGAAGCATGGAAAAGGTCGTGAAAATCAAAAAAGGAAAAAAATCTGTTGCGGGGACAATGTCGACCTTCAGGTCTATTAATATATGCCCTCGGACGATGAAATCCAAATCAAATCGAAGAATATGAGAACATGGAATAAAGATAGTCAAATCAAATATCAGATGATGGAATCCGAAGACAAATGGGAGAAAAATCCACGGAAGAATGCATGAAATGTAGACTTATCCAAAAAGGAGGGACTGATGTGCAAATACAGTAAAATTGTGTAAAATGCATGGAAATGTACCTAAATGGGTAAAAGACACTAAGCAATGCTGTGGACAATGGTTATGCATGACTTGGTGTAATAACAGACACACATGTGCATGAATTGATGACATAGGGGCAATTTGGTCATTTCAGTGGTCAAATGTGATGAATGCATGCATGGGGACAATGCATGGTCTATGGAATGCCAAAATGTATGAAAAAATGTCAGGAAAGAAGAAAACATGCAAAAAAATCAAGGTCTTGAAACAATAAAACAATGGAAAAACAATAAAGAACAAGTATAGGGACCAAAATGCAAAATTTACAAACAAGGGTGAAAACCTAGATTAAATTTCATTCAGAAACTTCTGTCCTAGTGTACAGATGATGGATCAAAGGAAAATATGACACTAGGATGTAATAATTGTACTCAGATAATTCCCTGAAAACTCAGTGTCAAATTTGCAAAATTCACAGAAAGGAAACGTTTATGGTTAACAATGTGTTCAACAAGTCTTATCTTGATGCTATGATGTAAAATTTAAAGAGAATGTGGCTATGTGATGTTTTATGTGTGAAAATCATACTTTTGGTAATTTCTTGAAAACCTAGGGTCTACTATGCAAAATTCCCACATAAGGTGCAAATCTGACAAAAATGTGAAACCAGATGTTCGTTTATATTTCAAACATGATTTTTTGATGAAAATTTTATTCAAGTGCGGATTTACAAGCACAAGTGGTCAATAAATGTGAAACATATTTAAATGTGATTTTAAATACAATAAAAACTATCATTAATGATTTAAGAAAGTTGTAGGGACCTAGATGTAAATTTGCCTATCTAAAAACATTATATTAGATTCAAGGACTAATTTGCAAAATTTCAGGATCAAAATGTGAAGAAACTTATGATTTTTACATGATCAATGTAATTATGAATAACTTTAAAGTTTGAAATGCAGATTGTACAATGAAAACTCTTTTCAAAAACCTCTAGGGGCAAAATGCAAAATGTTAGGACTTACATGCAAAGAAAACATGATCTCAGGGGCATAAATGTGATAAAACATGCATGAATAGGACTGAAATGCAATTAAAAGTTAAATAGGGAAAAATGTGAAATATTTACAATACAATTTTAAAATAAAGAAACTCAGGGGTCACAAAATAAATGTTCAGGGCTCATTTGTAAAGAAAACATAAATATAGGGGTCAAACTGTGAAGAAACAAACATAGAAAGGCTTAAAATCAAATTAAAATTTTAACAGGACAAAACATGCAATATTTGTCGAAATAATAAAGAAATGAAACTTATTTAAATCTTCAGGGACTTAAACATAAAACTACAGGACCTAAGTGTAATAAAAAAGGACCTGGATGTAAGAAAGGACCTAGATGTAAGGAAAAAAGACCTGAATGCAAGAAAAAGGACCTGAAAGAAATTCTAAGGACCTATATGTAACGATTATTAGGACTAATGTGTAATTATAGAAAATTGAAAGAAAAATTTCCTAAATCTATTTTTCGAAGATTGCCGGCGAATCGTCGATGATCCCCCTCTGACGCGTGCTCCGGTGAGCTTCCGACGGTGCAGTGACGGTGGGAAAGTGGCGGTGGTGGTCAGAAAAGCTAGGGGACTTCATGGGGAGCACCTCCAAGACAATAGGCTGGACTGGGGAGGTCTGAGAGGCCTCCCCCACCTCGAGCTCCGGCAAGCGGTGGTGGACGCCAGAGAAGATGACTACGGAGGCTTCTAGAGGCGGTGTGGAGGCTGGGCTGATGCGGAGAGCACCGGGGAAGCTCCGGGCAAGTGCTTGGAGGTTTCCAGTGGGGTCATTGGAGGCTAGGGTGGCTTGAAGGGCTCTCCCCACCTCGTGCTCTGGCGGTGGGAGCAGCAACGACGGCGGCGGTTGTCTGGTGGCTAGAGCGACATCGGGCTAGGATTGGGACGTTCGTGGTGATGCAGGGGAGCTCCCGGGCATGGTCACAAGCGACGGGGACCTCTAGAGGCTTCCAACAACCACACAGTGGAGGAACGGCGATCGGAGGTTGCAATGGCGCCGACATTTTGCTTCTGGCCGTGGGAGGCCAATTGAAGCGTCCCCTGAGCAACGAGGCTTAGGGAGGAGGAGGAGGAAGAGCGGGGGAAGGCCCCTGGGGCCTTTTTCCATCCCAGGAAGCTCCTGGCCTCGCCGGTGGTGGTGAACCCACTACCGGAGGTAGAGATGAGAGTGGGCTGGGCCTGGCAACTCCAGCGGAGCATGCCTAGAGGGCTCGACTGGTCCTAATGCAACCAAAACAGATAAAAAAATGAACTGAAGGGGGAGGAGTACCTGGCTAAGGGGCGGTTTCTCCCGGCGAGAGTCGTTGGCAATGCTCTGGTCACACCTCCAGCGGTTCTGGTGGTGGTTCAATGAGGCTCCTGGGTTGCAAAGGTGATGGGGGAGGAGCTCTTGATGTGGAAAAAAGGGTTGGGTGGTGTGGGGTTCGAATGGATGCTCTCTCCTCTTGTCTCCAGCGATCTCTCCATTCTCCCTTCTTCTTTGTTCAGGTGCACTCCCCCCTCTCCTCTAGTACAGTTGTTAAGGCTTTAAGGGGTGGAACGAGTGAGGAGGATCGTGGGTGATGGTTGCAGTTGGCTAGAACGTGGGAAGAAGGAAGTGGGGGGTCATTGGGGAAGAAGGAGGACTGTGCATTGTAGCATTATTTTCCCTATTTCCTAAGTTCACAATTGATGTGAGAATGACATAATGTTGGGCTAAACGGGCTGATTTTGGGCCTTTAGTTTTGTTTTTAGGTTTTTTGTTGTTTTAGGTTTTAGTTTGGTTTTAGGTTTTGAGGGTTTTGATTTTTCTAGGGTTTTGCTTTAAGTTTTTGATTTTGTTTTGGTGATTTTATTTATTTTCTGATTTTGTGATTTTGAAGTTTAATTGTTTTTAAATTAGGGTTTTTAGGGTCTTTAATTTGAGTTCAATTACATGATTTTAAGTTAGGGTTTTTTGGGATTAATTAAATGATTTAGATGTTTTTAGGATTTTAATCATTTTAGGTTTTTTGTGATTTAATTAATTTAAGGTTTTTTGTGATTTAATTTGTTGGTTTATGGTTGGAATTTTCAAGATTTTAATTATTTTAGGGGTTTTTAGGGTTTTTGGATTTTAATTAAAGTTTTTAGCTTAAATTAGGGTTTTTTAGATTTTAGTTAGGGATTTTTTAGTTTAATTAGGGTTTTTTACTTTTTACTTGGAATTTTGAGTTCTAACTTAGGGTTTCTAGATTTTTATCATGGTTTTTAGTTTAATTAGGTTTTTTTAGATTTCAATTAAGTGTTTTTTAGTTTAATTGGTTTTTTTAGTTTTACTTGGAATTTTGAGTTTTAATTTAGGGTTTCTAGATTTTAATTTAAGTTTTGGGCTTAAATTAGGGTTTTTTGGATTTCATTTAGGTTTTCCTTGAAATTTAATGGATTAAAGTGGTTTAAAATGGATTTTATTTGATTTTGACTTTAATTAGGGTTTTCACTTGATTAATTTGGATTTTAAATGTTTTTAAGTGGATTTTATTTGATTTTGGTTTTTAATTAGGGTTTTACTTAATTAATTAGGGTTTTAATTGGATTTTATTTAACTTGGTTTTTAATTAGGGTTTTAAGTGGATTTAGGTGAATTTTTTTTAATTTTGGTTTTAATTAGTGGTTGTTGCTTGGATTAAGTTAGAGTGGGCTTATGTGGACCTAGTGGGCTTGTGTGGGCTTGAGTGGGCTTGTGTGGGCCTAGAGTTGGCCTAGTGGGTTTGTGTGGACCTAGTGGGGTTGAGGGTTTTGATAGAGTTATGGTTTAGGGGAGATGGTTGCAACCAGAGCATCTTCTAGAGGAGTCTGCTGCCAAGTAATTGCAAAATCGAGGTATCTATAGTACCGAAGGAGTTTACCAGAAGATACTCCAAACACACACTTGTTGGGATTGAGACAAAGCTTGTATTTTAGCAAACAATCGAATTGCTTTCTCAAGTAGAATTGTGATCTTTGGACTCTCCAGACTTAGTGATCATGTCATCCATGTAGACCTCGACTTCTTGGTGCATGAGGTCTTTTTCATATCTTCCTCTACTATTTTAATCTGATTATATCCTAAGAAGCCATCCATGAATGATAACATCTTGTATTCTGTAGTCTTGTTGACTAAGTGTGACCATGCCGGTGGAACCCCTAGGCGCGGTTCACCAATAAACCTTACTCCAATGTACGGAAACACACTAGGAGGTTCGATACAGTCACGGCAAAAATAGTGAATCCGGAGGAAGAGACAAGACTCGGAAACACCAAAGGGAAGATAAAAAAGATAAGTTAAGGAGTCGCCACCTAGTCTTTTAATGGAAAGACGAGGAAAACCAAGAAAACACAAGAAAATCACGAAACAAAACAAAATGCAGAATGCATGTGTGATCCGTGCCTAATGGATAATGCAAGATGAATGCGGGCCAAAGAAAGGGTAAGGATT
>JAMKQA010079030.1:0-13114 GCA_024699735.1 Posidonia australis
GCCACCTTGGTGCGCCAGCCCTGCTCACAAATTGCTGAACTCTGGCTTGCTAATGGGTTTGGGGTCTGGTTTAAGGGCTGATCACATCCAAAGCAACATACGGATACTAATCTCCGGGTCACCTCAAAATCGGGGTGTCTACAATGTCCATTAAAAGTTGTTGGGTGGATAGCTCCGATAACGTCTATTCCCCATGTTGAACAAGGTCAGGGCGACGACATGTTGTGGAGCTGTTGTGGGGGTGCATGAATGAAGTTGCCATGGACATGACAATTGTGACATCTTCGCACGAACTGACAGCAATCCGTCTCCATGGTTGACCAGAAATAACCTTGTAACATTATTTTCTTGGTCAATAATACCCCATTCATGTGTGGTGCACGTGTCCCAACATGCACTTGCAGCATTACAGTATCAACCTCCTTTTTATCCAGACAACGTAGAAGCATCTGATTGTAAGACCACCTGTATAAGTGACCTGCTCCAAGCACATATTTTGAAGCCAGTCGGACTATAGTCTTTCTATCTGCCACTCATGCATCTGGATGATGATTCCCAGTTTCCAAGTAGACTTTGATGTCATGATACCATGGGAGCTCCGTTGTGGAGTCTGCTTTTTCTATGCTCATGCAGTGTATCGGTTGGTCTGTGTAGGTTATCGACACTTTCACCGTATCATCCTCTAATATAGACAACCAGGATGCGAGATTGGCTAGTGCATCTGCGTAGGCATTCTTGGCCTTCTTCATAAAAGAAAAACGTATTTCCTCAAACTCGGCCATTAGCCTTAGGAGATGGTTATGGTATGGAACCAGTTTCAAGTCCTTTGTTCTCCAGTTACCATTAACCTGTGAGATGACCAACATGGCATCGCCGTGCACATGTGGTTGCCGCATACCATGTTCTAATGTAGCCTGCAAGCCAAGAATACATGCCTCCTACTCTGCCACATTATTGGTGCACACAAAGGTTAACTTTCGAGCAAGTGGGATCATCTGGCCTTGTGGGGTCTCCTGTACTGCACCGATGCCCATGCCTCTCCTGTTAACTGCACCATCAAAGTAGAGATGCCACCGCTCTTTGTCTCGAGGGTCTACTGACTCATCCTCCTCCATGGCAAATAGTATATCCTCATCAGGGAATTGAGTTTGTGAAGGTTGATACTCTAGCAAGGGTAATTATACTAAGTGATTTGCCATGGCCTGCCCCTTCGTAGATTTCTGAGTGACAAAAGTGATATCAAACTGAGATAAGAGCACTTGCCACTTGATGCATCTACCCACTAGTGCGGGCCTTTGAAACAAGTATTTCATAGGATCATGTCGGGATAGTAATAGAACTGGATATGCCATCATGTAGTGCCTCAAGCGTTGTGTGGCCCAGAAGTGGGATAAGCAGACTTTTTCGATTGCAGTGTACTTAACTTCGCAATCATTGAACTTTTTACTCAGATAATAAATGGCCCTCTCCATGCATCCTGTTTCATCATGCTGAGCTAAGACTGCGCCCATTGAATGTTGAGTTACTGACAAATAGAGCAACAGAGGACGTGCTAGTGTCAGAGGAGCTAAGATTGGTGGCCTTACCAAGAGTTTTTTGATTTGGCTAGAAGCTTCATGGCACTCTTCACTATAGCAAATCTGTGTGTTCTTCCTCAAGAGCTAGAAAATCGGCTCACAAATTGGTGTCAATTGAGCAATGAACCGACTGATATACTGTAACCGCCCCAGCAACCCTCGGACTTCTTTTTCTGTTGTAGGAGGAGGCATCTCGATGATGGCTTTAGCCTTGTTCGGATCTACCTCAATTCTTCTTTGGATAATGATATAACCCAGTAGCTTGCCTGATGACACACCAAATACACACTTGTTGGGGTTCAACCGTAGCTTATATTTTCGCAAGTGGTTGAACAACGTCCTTAAACAAGCAATGTGTTCTTCAGGCTCCTCTGACTTGGCTATCATATCATCCACATAAATTTCGATGTCTTGGTGCATGAGATCGTGGAACAGTGCCGTCATCGCCCTTTGAAATATAGCCCTGGCATTCTTGAGCCAAAATGGCATAACTTTGTAACAGAACACTCCCTATGGGGTGATAAAGAACGTTTTCTCCATATCCTCATCTGCCATTCTGATTGATTATAACCTGAGAATCCATCCATGAATGACAACATTTTGTGTCCTACATTATTATCCACCAATACATCATTGTGCAGGAGAGGAAAATCATCCTTTGGCTTGCTTTGTTTAGGTCCCTATAATCAATACACATTCGAACCCGACCATCTTTCTTAGGCACCGGAACCACATTCGCTAACCACTCTAGGTAGAGCACAACCTTTAGAAAGTTAACCTTGTGCCGCTTCATTATTTCCTCTTTTAATTTCAACAGCCACTGCGGTCGCCATCTACGCTATTTTTGTTTAACCGGCTTGACATTAGGCTTAAGTGTTAATGTGTGCACCACTACCTCAACGTCTAGCCCAACCATGTCATCGTAGCTTCTGGAGAAGATATTTGCATATTCTTGGTGGTGCTCAACAAGGTCTGCTCAGGCCTGTGCTATGAGTCGACACTAATTCGCACTTCCTTGACATCTTCCGTGGTGTTAATGTTTATAGACTCAGTTTCCTCTTCTACATGCAAGCTTGGGCCTTCTGGATCATCGTCATAAGGCTGGAAATATGGTGCATCATGACTTTCTTCCTCGATTTTTGCATCATCCTGCTCTCCATATGCAATAAGTTTGGGAAGGACTTCCTGTTGGAATGATGGATCCGTGTCTCCAAAGGTATACATTTTCTCAGCATTCTGCCTTTGATGATGCTTTAGAATGGTTATTGTAACTATGGTTTTCTTGTATGCACCTCTGACGATCTCAGATTCTACCATTTTCGAACTTGTAGATGTACCTGGCTGTTTCACTTGCTTCACAGCCTTATTATGTGAATAAATGTTTTTATTTATCTGATTTTCTTGAGTGGTATGTGCGATAGGTGGGTAACTGTCCTCTGACTGACTAATGTGAGTGCTGCTGCTCGCATTCTCTCTTGAGCCTAACTCAGGATCTTTTTTTTTGGATGCCACTGCTCAAGTGGGGCCAAGACTGATAATACCACCTAGACCCACCTCTCGGCTGATTGGAGATAAACCCCTCTAGTCTAACGTTCAGTGATTTATCCTATTCTAGGGCCATACTAGTAGACTAAATATGTGAAACTGTTTGTTCTGCAATGTATTCTGTCATTACTGCCTTTCCTTTTCTGTGCCTGAGTTCACTTTGTGTGTCTTCCGCTAATGTCGCCAACTACTCCTGAAATAGGACTTCCAAATCACTGAGCATGCTGTCAACTTGTGCTACTACAACATCCCCCTTATCTTCATCAGAAGCGAAATCCACATAGTAGGCATTGGTAGTTTTTGGTACTTCAGGCGGTGATTTCAGCTGTCCTGATTGTAACCCTATTAAAGATGAATGATATATTGATGATGTTGCGGCTGAGGCTGCTCCTACTGAAACTGAGACTGCAGCCAGATCTGTAGAAAGGCCTTCAGCTGACTCTGGAGGTGGCAATGCCAGCATAGCGGTCCCGGTGGAAAGGACGGTGTTGAATCTATTATATAATCCGCGAACCCCTTCCTCAGAGTAGTAATCCTCATCACATCTCCACTCTGATTTGCTGATTTGCTTACTCTATTTAGACTCTGCAAGAGCAAGACTCTGATTGGGATCCAACAATCCTGCACTAACAATGTTAGTTAAACCTGGTGGAATAACAAGCTTTCAGATCTTACGACATCTCGAGAATCCATCCTTTGGTTTCCACTCGTATCCCAGTCCTTTGAACTCACGTCTTTTCTCTACGACAATTGGTTCGGCGATTCCGTGGCCATTCTGCCTGAGAGGTGCTCCTTTCTCGTACCCCCACCTCTGACACAGATTCTTGACCATCAAGAAAGGATTGCCAAAAGCGGCCAAATGGCTGGCACGCTCGAGAATCGGAATGAAATTGACTGACTCAAAGCGGTCGACAAGGTATGGTACATCTGAAGGCTTGGGGTCAAAATGGACAGTTTGGAGAGATACCAAAGAGACTGCCTCAACCTTCTCCTTTTCCTGATTTTCCTCCATTACAACAATGATGTCGTTGTTCCAACGGAACTTAATCATTAAGTGAAGAGTTGAGGGGATAACCTGATGCTTGTGGAGCCAAGAACGCCCAAGCAAGAGATTGAAGGATGGCTTGAGGTCAACAACATAAAACTCAACCTCGAAATAGGCAGGACAATTGATTAGAGAAATGATTAAAATCCCTAGAGCATTATGGTGCGTGTTGTCAAACGCCGTCATTCCTTTTACGACTGGGGTAATGTCCTCGGATTTAAAGCTGACCTGATTTGTAGTTCGCAAAGGACAGACATTTAACCAGGCACCATTATCCACCAAAGTAAAAGGAACGTGGAAATTCTGATATTACACAGTGATGAACAGGGGTTGGTTGTGATTGGTCCTTGCCGGGGGTAGTTCTGAGCTAGAGAAAAAGATCACTTGCGGCGCAGCTATCATCCCTACAATGCTTTCCAAGGCTGACGGTTGTATTGTTGGGGAAACATGGGCAGCCTGGAAAACTTGAAGGAAGGCCTCCCGATGTTCAATTGATGTATGATTTAGGTCCCAAATGGAAATGTATGCTTTAACTTTCTTTAATTGGGTTGTGATGTCAACTATAGGTGAGTCCATCTTGGTAGTAGTGGGGTTAATTCTCAGGAGTACTTCTTCAGGGATATGATTGGGAATCTGGCTTCTTGGCTGAGACGATGGAGTTGTTGGCTGGTTGGATTTGTTTGTAGGAACTGAGGCCTTATACACCCATCCTGACTGCATTACCTCAGCACACATTTCTGTGGCGTAGCTGAAAGGCATACAGTGAGTATCTTGTGTCAGGATGATGACTACAGGAGCACGGGCCTTCAATTCCACTGGGACCAAAGCTGGTGAAGTGGGTATTGGTGTTTGGCGGATCAAATCATGTCTCGGTTTGGCTAACAAACTGATTGATGATGGAGTAGATTGCATGGCAAGTTTTGCAACTGTGCGTTTCGGTCTAACAGTTAGCTAGATCATATTGATTGTAGAACTGGAAGCTTCAATAAAAGACCGGCTGAGCTGATAATAAAAAGGATATGAGATGTCATGAATGAGGAGGGAAGGATCAAACTGTGAATGCGAAATCTCATCAGAGGAAAGGAAATGAACTCCTAAAGTTCCAGGTGCAAGCTTAGGCAAGGGTCAGTTAACTATATTTCTATGTGTAGATGTAGAGGAATGTGGTATCAGTGTAGTAGGCGCAGACTTTGTCTTTTGTGTGTTGATAGTGATGACCAGCTGGTCAATCAAGTCCTGAATCGCACCTCGGAGTGTAAAACAATTATCCGTAGACTGCCTCATGGCTCTATGGTAACTGCAACATAAATCCACTTTAAACAACCGCGGAAGTGGGTTCGGTGGTGGGTGAATTTCGGGAAGCCTCAGGAGTGATGCAACCTTAGGAAACACAACACTCAGTGGCTCAACTTGAGGAGTGTAATCCCTCTTGAGTTGTTGAGGTCGTCTTGGTCCTAGGTTGCGCCCCTGCCTTGCCGGTGCAGGTTGGTAGACAGGCTCAGCGATGGTGGTGATTCATGATTTGCGTGGTGCCCTAGGTGCAGGGGTGTAGACTACCTGACTCTGTGCTGGCGAGCTCACCACACTAATCGGCATAACAGGAGCTCCAACATATGCTATAGCATTCATGGAAAAAAATTTCTTTCATGCATATCCGATGTTGGATCCATTGCTACTGCCATTGTTGTTGTTGGTTCCTCTTGAAGCCATGGTTTGCTTGGCGAATGCTACTAATGTAGGAAAATTTCTGCTTTGCAATGAGCATTCCACATGGGTGCCAGCTTTGATCAGGGATGCTAAGGTGGAAATGGGTTGAATGCTCAGCAGGGCCCCTGTGGCTAGCTGTGCTCCTTAGATTATTATCTCAATAGACTCTTCGTCAGAAGGTCTATCACAAACCTGTGAAGCAAGGGCTCGCCAGCGCCTGACATACTCCCTGAATGGCTCATGGAGCTTTTGCCTTGTCGTGACTAGGTCCTCGTGCTTTGGGATCATGTCGAGATCGAATGAATATTGCTCCAGAAAAGCCTGGCTGAGGTCATTCCACGTCTTAATGGTGGTCATATCCAAAGATGTGAATCACTTTAAAGTCAGACCTGTGAGGCGCTTCTGGAAAAGGCGAATAAGCAGTCTCTCGTTAGCCTGCAACTGAGCAAGATCACCGCAATATGCCCTAAGATGTGAGATTGGGGAGCCTTTCCCATTGTATTTTTCAAACTCCAGGATGTGAAAGTTCGGAGGGAGTATAGCCTCTGGAAAGTAGCAGAGGTCCCGGAAAGTGTAAGACTGGCGATCCCCACCCTGCACTTGTCGTAATGCTCTCCCCAAGTCATTCATCCTAGTGAGAAGTGCATCTGGGGTTGCTGCTGACATTGATTGTGCAGCTTGGTGCGCCAAGATGGTGCTCTAGTTAGGTGCGCCACCTTGGTGCTCCTGCAAGGTGCGCCACTTTAGTGCTCCTGCTTGGTGCTCCAGTCAAGTGCTCCACATTGGTGCTCTCTACTAGCTGCCTGAATTGCTAATTGGGTCACGAGCATGCTATGGGCATGTGGTCAGTTTATGCAATGATCTCTGACTAGTTAAAAGGTTGAGTAGGATTCAAAAGTGGTTGAGCTTCCCGCATCCAAAGCAACATCTGGAAAGTTTACCTATGAGCCACCTCAAAATCGGGGTGTCTACAGATGCCCCTCCCTAAGCGTGGTCGAGGGATGGAGGGAACCGAGACCAATGCTCAGGGTTGACAAGATACCCCCATTTTGAGGTTGAGGAGGAATGGTGTTTGCTATAGGCATTAGGTCACTTATCCGGTGGATGCACTGAAAGTCATGACTTGTTGCCAAATGAAAATGCAAAATGCATGCGACTACTGATCTAAATGCTAGAAATGTGATGCCTATGCAAAGAAAATAAATGCAAGAGCCGATCTTGAGAGTAAAATGCAAAGCTGATGCTAACATTGTAAACACCAAAATGGGTGCTTGTAAGTTGATGCAATGTTGATGCCAATGCTGAAGTAGCAAGGCAAAAACAAAGAAATCATGCACACAGAGGGAACCACTGGAAAGAAAATGATAAGTTGTCGGACTCATCAGCCATATTTTTGAGGTTATCAACCTGAGGAGGTGGGATACGACAAGTCATCTAAGTCTCGTCAACCCGTTCGCCAGACAGCATGACGGTTGTCAACCGAGTAGTTGGGGATACCAGCCCAAAGAAAAGGGGTGTGACAAACATAATATTTGTCAAACAAGAGAGAGAACCCTGTCTGCACAACCCAAAAGAAAAGGGATTTTGCGCCTGCGAAAACCCAAAAGAAAAGGATAGAAAAGGACCTTGACCGCCCGGTCAAAAGGTCAAAAGCTGGATTTCGCGTCCGCAAAAATCCAAGGGAGAGGAGAAGGACCTTGACTGCCCCGTCAAAGGTCAAGCAAAAGGATTTCGCGCTTGCGAAAATCCAAGGAACAGGATATGACCTTGATCGCACGGTCGAAAGGTCAACTAGCTGGATTTCGTGCCCACTAAAATCCAAGGGAAAAGATATGACCATGACCACCCGGTCAAAAGGTCAAACAACTGGATTTCGCACCCGCAAAAATCAAAGGGGAAGGATAAGGACCTTGAATGCCCAGTCAAAAGGTCAAATAGTTGGATTTCGCGCCCACGAAAATCCAAGGAAAAGGAATAACCTTGACTTCTCGGTCAAAAGGTCAAATAGCCGGATTTCGCGCCCGTGAAAATCCAAGGGGAAGGATATGACCTTGACTACTAGGTCAAAAGGACAAGCAGTAGGATTTCGCGCTCGCGAAAATCCAAGAAGAAGGAGAAGGACCTTGACCGCCAGGTCAAAGGTCAACCAACTGGATTTCGCGCCTGCGAAAATCCAAGGGAAAGGATATGATCATGACCGCCCGGTCAAAAGGTTAAACAGTTGGATTTCGCGCTTATGAAAATCCAAGGAAAAGGAATGACCTTGACCACCTGGTCAAAAGGTCAAATAGCCGGATTTCGCACCCTCAAAAATCCAAGGGGAAGGATAAGAACCTTGACTGCCTGGTTAAAGGGTCAAACAGTGGGATTTCGCGCCCATGAAAATCTAAGGAAAAGGAATGACCTTGGCCGCCCGGTCAAAAGGTTAAACAGCTGGGTTTCGAGCTCGCGAAAATCCAAGGGGAAGGATAAGACCATGACCGCCCAGTGAAATGGTCGAACAGTTTGATTTCGCGCCTGTGAAAATCCAAGGAGAAGGATAAGACCTTGACCGTCTGGTCAAAAGGTCAAACAGTTGGATTTCACGCCCGCGAAAATCCAAGGAACAGGATCTGACCATGACCGCCCGGTCAAAAGGTCAACTAGTTAGATTTCGCACCCGCGAAAAACCAAGGGAAAGGATATGACCATGACCGCCCGGTCAAAAGGTCAAACAGTTGGATTTCACGCTCACGAAAATCCAAGGAAAAGGAATGACCATGACTGCATGGTCAAATGGTCAAACAACCGGATTTCGCGCCCACGAAAATCCAAGGGGAAGGATAAGGACCTTGACCACCCAGTGAAAGTGTCAAATAGTTGGATTTCGCGCCCGTAAAAATCCAAGGAAAAGAAATGTCCTTGACTGCCTGGTCAAATTGTCAAACAGGTAGATTTCGCGCCCGCGAAAATCCAATGGGAAGTATATGACCTTGACCGCTCGGTCAAAAGGTCGAACAGCTGGATTTCGCGCCTGCGAAAATCCAAGGAGAAGGATAAGACCTTGACCGCCTAGTCAAAGGTTAAACAGCTAGATTTCGCGCTTGCGTAAATCCAAGGAACAGGATAAGACCTTGACTGCCTGGTCAAACGGTCAACCGCTAGATATCGCGCCCGCAAAAACCCAAAGAAAGGGACCCTGATCGCCTGGTCAAAAGGTCAACAGTTGGATTTCGCGCCTGTGAAAATCCATGGATAAAGATATGACCTTGACCGCTTGGTCAAAATGTCAACCATTGGATTTCGTGGCCGCGAAAATCCAAGGAAAGGGACCCTGACCGCCTGGTCAAAACGTCAACTACTGGATTTTGCGCCTGCAAAAATCGAAGGAGAAAGATAAGACCTTAACCGCCTGGTAAAAAGTCGACTCTGACCGCCCAATCAGAAGCCAAAGAAAAGGATCTCACGCCTACGAAAATCCAAGAAGAAGGGGTCGAAGGATCTCATCTGCCTAGAAGGAGAATCCAGAAAAACGAAAAGTGATAATCCCTGGATTGTCGCCTAGGAAGGAAGTTGGCTGTAATTGTGCTCCAAAGGGTAGAACTGTAAATGTGCTTGCTGCTGATGCTGTGGTACAGAAGCTAGTGTTCCTACTGGGATGCATGCAATATCTTCTGAAAGAACCTTGTTGGAGTTTTGATCTCAACTGGCTTTGTTGCCAAGTTTGAAAAAAGTAGGGACCTATATGCAATTTCCAAAACATGTGGGTTTTATTGCCAATTTTTGAAATTAGAGGGGCCTTATTGCAAATTAGCTTGATATGGAAAACTTCTGATGGCTGTATTGATGCTGTGCTATGATATTTGATATTCCGCTAGGTGCTTGCAAGTTTCTGCTCAACTGTGATTTGTCACACCCTTTGTGGGCTATTCTGCAAATTTCATGTTGTCAAGGGGTTTTCTGCAAATTACCCCACTTGGTGAATTCTTGAAGACTTGTGCTTTTATTCTCTTGACACATTACACTTTGTCGTTCATATGCAAGCTGCGGAGGGACAAAACGCAATTCTCGTGGCCATTTTGCACTTTTGGCCTTGGAAATGAAACTGCTTGCATGTAATGGGGCTCACTGGATAACTGTCATAATTGCCAAATCATATCTGCCTGGGCATCTAACCATGGTGACACCAAAGCACTGTTCTGATGATCTGCAAACATTGATTAGTGCACTAATTGCTGAGGACCATGAGCAACTATGGGTTTGGGGCATGTCCTCTTCATTGTTGAATATTGTCATGGTTGAAGTGAACTGGCGCTTGTTATACGCTGTGGCTAGATTCTGGAAACCCACTTTCCATGTCTTTCGCTTCAGGCAAACAGAGCTTACTCTCGCCTTGGATGAAGTCTGGCGGATCTACAGGCTGTTGCCATGCATGTCACCAGCCAGTTACATGTGCCGTGACAACTATGCTTCTATGAACTGACAGGCTTATCCTGAAGTGCTTGCGAGAAGCCTCATCTGCGTTATCCCAAAAGTAGTACTGTCCCCATGATCTTCTTGACTTAAAAAAAGCAGCTGGCATGTCCCTTGTCAATGACCTATTCCCAACCAAAGAGTAGTTAACATACCCCTGGCTGAAGATCCCTTTTTGCCAAAATTCCAACTCAAAAGGTAGTTGGCATGGCCCTGGTTGGAACCTAGGCAAACACCTTGCAAAGCGATGCAAAATGCAAAAGTGGTGTAATCGAAAATGCTGAATGCTAAATGATTTATGCAAGACTCATAAGATGGAAGCAAGATTTATGCATGGTTGATAGAAGATATGCCCATAGCACCGAGGAAGCCTTCATTGCCTGCTACAAGGAACTAAAATGTCCTCAACTCACTTGGTGCTATCTAGATCCCTGGGTTTATGGTGGCTCTCACTCAACCAATGGGCTTTCGAGATAAAATGGGCTCCATTTCAAACTCCTAGGGCCCTACACCTACTTTTTTCAATAATTCATTTCCTTTTACTCCCTCACCCGCATGCTGACTTACACTATCCCTGTTTGGAGGTAATAAACACCTAGACTGGGGGATGGCTGCTCTCTTACTTTTTGATGTAAAAGGGGTGGCTAGTCCCTTTGAAAATATGGGCTTGGTAGGTGTATGCTTCAACTTCTCTCCAAGTTATGTGATAGGGATAGAGTCGTCTTGCATGCCTCTCTCATTGGAGCCAACTTCTCTCTTAGACTTTTATCTTCTTATTTCTTTTGTGCTCCGAAGACTATATTTTTATTGGCTCACACTCATTCACAACCTATCATTTTTTCTCCCTCTAGAGGTATAGGCCCCTTAGGAATTTGTACATTTCGTCCACTTTCCCACGAATACTGGCTCCATCACTCCCTAAGTCACACAGGTAGCAACACGTGAGGAGGATCAAAACTCTTCCTAAGCAGGCTAGCTTTCGATTTTTCCTTATCGGGCAATGGTTATGCCAATGTTCACATTACGATTACAATGCAAATGAAAGGAAAATACAATGCATATTTAGGTGATGTTGGGTGCAATAAATAAGAAACTTAGCGATGCATGGCCTATAATGGAATGCTTTGCAAGGCTCGGGAGTGGCCGACGATCACTGATATTACTTCTTCAATTAGGAGATGCTGACGGGTGACGATCATCGATCCAGCGAAAACTTTTCTCCGATTCTTGAAGCTTGGTCCTTGTGATTCAGGCTGCAGTGGTGAAACAACTATTTCCCTTTCTCTGACTCTGTCGTGCTCTGCTAAGTCCTCTGCGAGCACCTCCAATTATTCTCAGGACAAAATATCTGATTCTTCAATTGTGTCATCTGTTAGGCTCTCTAATTCTGCCTTCTGCACAGGATCTTGTGTTGCTGCTGCCTGACGCACTGCCAACTGTTCTGACTTTGCTAAGCACTGTACAACTGCTTATAGGTCTGCTTTGACAATGAATGACCATTGAGGCTATGAACAAACTTTGGCTTGGATTCAAGATGCCTGCACTGGTGAAGTTAATTAAATCACGGGAAATGATCATTTTTGGGGACTTACCTGAGCGCAGGGGATCTCTTCCGTTGGTTCCGATGCTCGTATCCCAATTCGTCGTGCTCTCTTTGTTCTTCCGCCTTGACTGGTTCGGCGGTTCCTTAGCCGTATCGTCCAAGGGATCCTTTCTCGTATCGCTAGTTGTGACACAAGTTTTCGACCATCAGATGGGGATCACTATGAATGGCCAAATGGCAGGAATGGAATTGACCGACTCAAACTGGTTGACATGGTACAAAACATTATAGGTTTAGGCTTGAAGTGGATGGGGTTTGAAGCTGAACAATGAGACTGCCTTAATGGGAGGATGAATCAAACTAATGACTCCCCGGAATCACCATGGAAGGATAGATACAACTGGCATAAAAAACAGTAGGACGAATAAAAGATCGGAAAGAATCAACTAGAAAAAATGGAATTGACTCCCGAGGGGCTTGCTGCTGCCGAGTCTGAATGTTGTGGTAATGGCTGGCTAACTATGCTGGGTTGTGCTGGTGGTGCTTGTGTGGCTGCTGATGTAGGCGTGGGGCTTGCCGCCTGTGTGTTAATCACAATGACCTTTCGGTCAATCAAGTCTTGGATTGCGTTCCTTAGTGTCAGGCAATTATCCGTCAAGTGACCTGCAACTTGATGGAAATTGCAGAACGCATTCATGTTATACCAGGCAGGCAGCGAACTTGGGGGTGGGCGCACCTCAGGAAGCCTTAGGAGGGATGCGACTTTAGGGAATACCATGCTCAACGGTTCCACTAAAGGGGTATAGTGGCGCTTGTCACGGTGTTGCCACCTTGGCTGCGGATGTGCCAATGGCAGGCACACCACCACCTGAGGGGTAGGATAAACTGGAGTGGTAGTGGGAGTGATGTGTGGTGCACGAGGTGCTCTAGGTGTGGGCGTGGGTGCATAAACTACTTGGTGCTGAGGGGGCGGATGGACATTCGCCGGTGCAGCAGGGGATCTAATATAAGAAACTGTATCCTTGGAGGGATCCCACCTCCGGGGTGGATTGGCATTGTGGTTGTTGTTGTTGTTGTTGCTGCTAGCGCCATTATGTGAGGAAGTGGCCTGCTTGGTGAATGCAGAGAGTGCTGGAAAATTGCCGCCGCGCAGTGAACTCTCAACACGGGCGCCCGCCCGAAGCAAAGCAGAAAAAATAGTGACTGGCTGAATGCTGAGCAAAGCCCCGACTGCTGGCTGTGCTC
>JAMKQA010079034.1:0-13682 GCA_024699735.1 Posidonia australis
AATGTCTAGATATATGACCTACACCCCCTCCCCTAGGACATGTGTATGTGGTATTACAATAATTACAGTAACACCTAGTTTGATCTACAGGGTCTATTGTAACATGCTTCCAAACCTAAGAACTTTGTTTCCTAGGTTTTTTAGAGGCTGTGGACTGTGTAGTCTGTGTTGGGGTAGACTGAGGTTGATCTGACTCCATACTAGGGATATAATCATGGCTACCAAGATTACCAAAATTTCTCATTTTAATATAAAATAATAAAACCCTTAACCCACAAAAACCAAAACCCAAAAATGGAGGGACTAGAAGTAAAGAATTTGGAGGGATTAAAGGTAAAGAAATTTCTATCTTGCTGGCTCAGCTGGTGTAGCGTGGAGACTGGAGAGTAGAAAACGAGGCGGAATCCAAAGTCAAACAGTGAAATCCTCACTTGAAAGTTAGGAGAAAGTTGTAGTGGAGAAGAGAAGAGAAGATTGAGTTGTGAAGAAAAATGAATGGAGTGGGGGATATTTATAGGTTAAATGAAAGTAGAGAAAAATGAATGAATGTAAGTTTTTTCCTTCTTCTTTTTTAAATTAACTTAAATGACCATTGCATTTGCAACGGATCAAATCCTCTCTTTTTTTTAAAGGGTCGGGCTTCCAGCCCGGCCCTGTGTTATATATTTATTTTTTTTAGAAGGGTCGGGCTGGTTTTTTTTTTTTTAAGGGCCGGGCTTCTGGCCTGGCCCTGGTGTATTTCTTTTTTTTAATTTCTGCTGGCCCGGCCCTGTTTTTTTTTTTTTTTTTTGCAGGCTAGCCCGACCCAGTCCGACCTAGGCTGCTTCACGGACCAAATTGGGCCTACTAAACGTGCCTTCACGAACCTAACCCCTAGGCCCAGCAAGGCCCACGATGGGCCCGGCCAAGCCCATTATTGGGATTGTTGGGCCCGAGCTGGGCCTGGCGGCCCAAGGCCAGCCCAGCCCAATTTCCATGTCTACCTATACGTGATCAGGTTTTTTAGGATGTCTAGGATGCGTTCTCAGATAGTCTCAAGTATATTTGCAAGATTTTATATTGCATAACATATCAGTCAAACTTACTGTCTGATCTGCAATTTTTGGGTCTCACTTCAGTGACACACATTGTTAGCACACTTTAATGGAGTACTTAGGTGGCGCACCAGGCAGGAGCACCATTCTGGCGCACCAAATAGGTGCACCTGCCTGTTTTAGTGCACCAACAGTGGCTTTTGGGCATGGTATTTAGCATGGTCCCCGGTTTGTTTTGCCTCTGGTTTTCTCTATGTGTTCTCCTAGATATATCAGGATGACACCAGTCTGGTTTCATACTCATCTATGCTAGATAGCTTAGGTTTTGCATGTAGCAAAGTGAAGACGTTAGCCACTCAATATTATTGGATCTATGGTTATATCAATGCAATGTCTTTGCACCGATGTTTGATCCACAACTTGGGTGACCTTTTAGAGCATTAGGACACATCGTACAGTCCCTCTACCCATGTTTAGCATAAGGCACCACCTGCCTGTAGCATGGTATTGCATATCATCCTCGGGCGTACAGAAATAGGTTGAAAAGTCGACATTTCCATAAAAGTAAACGAGAAACCCATGAAAGACCGATTTCTCGAGCACATGGGGGTGCTTAATACCTTCCCCATGCGTAACAGGGATCCTTGCCCATTTTTTGGTTCATGATGATCTTTTCCATTAGTTTATTGCAAAGTTTTAGTGTTTCAAAATGGTTTTCCTCGTCTCCTGCTTTTTTAAGTAAACTAGGTGGCGACTCCTGCATTTTTTTTGTCATTGTTATTATCATCTTTGCCGTGACTTCACTGGCCCTCGCGCAATTGGCCTTTCGGGCCGCTCGTGGCGGTCGCCGACATGGTTACAAGGTGAACCTCATATCTCTGTCCGACACGATGAACACCGGAACACCATGCAATGTCACCACCTCGGATGCATACAACTCCCGCCAGACGATGCATCGAAAGCATCATCTGAATGGCCAGGAAGTGAGCAAACTTGGTCAACCAATCCACGATCACCCACATGGTATCGTTCTTCCTTTGAGTCTGTGGCAAACCAATCACGAAATCCATCGAGATGTGCTCCCACTTCCATACAGGAATATCCAACGACTACAAGGTCCCTCCAGGTCTCTGGTGCTCTGCCTTGACCAGTTGGCAGGTGGTACACCTAGCCACATGGTCAGCAACATCTCCCTTCATGCCAGGCCACCAAAAGTTCCGCTTCAAGTCTCAATAAATCTTCTTACTACCAGGGTGAATAGTGTACCTAGACCGATGCGCTTCATTCAACAACCTCTGCCTGGCCTCCTTATGTTGGGTTACATACAGACGCATATCATACCTCAGCTTTCCATATGCTCCAACAGATAAATGAGGCTCTCCACCTGCCTCCAGCCTCTCAAACACAGCCTGAACAAACAGATCCAGCTACTGACAGGCGACAATAAACTCTAACAGCTTGGAGCAGACAGACAGGTTGGCCACCCAGGCACCAACCATCCCCCGAGCTTGCCGCTTCGGCCTACAGCTCACCAAATCCTCCAGCATGGTCCACTCCTTGACCCTCAGGCTCACCATCACATGCGTACGCCAACTCAGGGCATCGGCAACCACGTTGGCCTTGCCGGGATGGTAGGATAGGCTGAAATCATAGTCCTTCAGATATTCCACCCAGCAACGCTGCCTCAAGTTGAGGTCCCTCTACGTGAAGATGTACTTCAAGCTCCAATGATCGGCGAAGACCTCAAACTGCTCCCCATAGAGATAGTGTTGCTAGAGCTTGAGAGCGAACACTACGGCAGACATCTCCAAATCGTGGGTCAGGTAGTTCTTCTCATGATCCTTCAGCTGGTGGGAAGCATATGCAATGACATTGCCATATAGCATCAGAATACACCCCAACCCAACACCACTAGCATCACTATATACAGTGAAGTCACTACTTCTAGAAGGCAGAGTCAACACAAGGGTAGAAATCAGATGAGACTTCAACTCTTGGAAACTCGCCTCACAATTCTGGTCCCAACAAAAAGGAACTCCCTTCCTGGTCAACTCTATCAAAGGCACGGCTATGGATGAGAAATCTCTGATAAACCTCCTATAATAGCCCACCATACCCAAGAAACTCCTTATTTCCGTCACAGTCATGGGTCGCTCCCAATTGGTCACCGCCTTGACCTTGGCAGGATCCACTCTGATGCCTTCTCCAGAAATAAAATGGCCAAGGAACATAACTTCACTCAGCCAGAACTCACACTTGGAGAATTTGGCGTACAACTAATGATGCCTTAGAGTATCCAAAACTGCCCTCAAGTGCAAGGCATGAGTCTCAACAATAGGAGAGTAGACCAGCACGTCATCAACAAAAATCACAACGAACTGGTCCAGAAAAGGGTTGAAAATCCTATTCATCATGCATCAAAACCAGGGTGTCACTCCTAACCACCCAAGCCTCGAGACGACAGTCACGGAGTCTCATACCTCTAGAACCTGACGTCCCTCAGCCTCAAGTATCTCAGCCTCCGACCTCGACTAGGGTGTCGCACCCGACCACCTGAGAATGTCGTCACATTCCCTGGTCCTGACGACACGGTCGCACACTATCTCGGCCCGCACATAGAAAACCCGGAAAACCATTTTTGAAAACAGGCCAACTATCTCTTTGAAATCCACTTTCCAAAACCATTTTATATCTTCGGAAATTCTTTCAAAATCTTGGCAAAATGGCACATCAGGTGTCCCAGGAGACCACCATTGACAGTCCACAATCCCATCTTACAAAGACAATACAAACCAATCCGGAAAGCCACTGCATTAAAATACATTTCCAAAAAATCTCGAAAAAACCCCTAACAATGCCCTAGCAGACCCGCACGTGTCCGGCCAATGCCCCTGGCACATCCGTCCGAACACCAATAGAACCTGAACCAGAGGCCAAACCCGCGCATGTGGCCCGCACAATCGGCCCGCGCCCCCAATTTTCTGTTAGAATTCAGACGACCTGCAGCAAGGCACCCAAAAAAATCATCTGGAGTGGGAGCACCGATCGAACCCCCCAAACAACCAGCAAAAATCTCAAATAAAACATAAGATGTAGACCCTTGAGTCTACTCCAAAACTGAATAAACAAAACTAAAATCTATTCACCATGCATCAAGATATAAAATCGCAAAGGCATAAGGGTCAAAACGACCTAAATCTCAACCACCGACATAAATATCCATAAAAACCACAATAAATTCCTAAAAATTAGAAAACATTAAATTTAGCCAAGATTACATGCATCCTAGGCATTTCTACCATTTTACATGATTTCTACACATTAAATTGGGGATACGTACCTGAAACGATTGTCGGCGACCCAACGCACCCTCGAACCAACCACCAACCTCCACCGGTGACCATGACCCTTGTCGAGGCTTCCCCGACCTTAGAGACATGCCACCAGAGCCAGCCCACGAGGCCCAAGTCCAAGAGCACAAATCCACACAACAGGCCTTGAAACAGTAACACCCGTCCAAGAATAAATTTATTAAAATGTAGATAATTACAAAAATGAATTTACAGATGTTACAGTGAAGGCTACGCCTAGGAATATGAGACCTAGGTGTCCGGGTCACCGATGGTATAAGCTGAGCCTAGATTATTGAACCTAGTTGTTCAGGTCACCGATGGGACATCAGATAAAGACGTATCCCTATGCATATCTAAAAAGAAATTGAGGCCTGTTGGCTACGGCGGTGTCCTCCCGCATGGAGAACTTCACCGCGACAGTGTAGAGAGGTAGGGGAAATGGTGTCCTCACCTACTGCTTATGTACCTGGTTACCCTTGATCAATGTAACACCAATAAAAAAAGTGGAAATGAATAAGAAAAGTGTGTGTATTTGTGAAAAATGAAAGAAATGTGGTTTGGCTAGGATTGGACTTGTGATTGGTCCTAAAATCCTAGAATTAAATAAGAATTGTATTTTAACCAGTTACCAGCTAGCATTGTGATTTTGGTTTTGAGCCCTGTGAAGCATTGTGTTTTAGGCTGGACCTGGTTGAGAATGCAGTTTTCTTGAGATATGAGAATGGTTTTTTAAAAAAATGTATAAAGGAAAGAGATATGAGTTTTGAAAGTGGTTTTGGTTTTGAGAAGAAATCCCAAGCACTAAATAAAAAAATGAGTTTTGGGAAAGACTATGGTTTTGGAAACAAAATTCCTACTGTTTTAAAAAGAAACGAAACAAAAAAGTGAGTTTTGAGAAAAGCATAGTCTTGGGAGTAGGTTCTCATGTGAGTTCAGAGTAAAGAAGGAAATGATGTTTTAAAATGGATTTTCAAAAAAAAACAAGTTTTATAAATTAAAAGCTATGTTTTTAGTACTTTTGTCGGATTTTGTTGTTTGTGTGTTTGGGGCGCGTACTGAGTGACTTATATGTCACTCACGCGTGCTTTGGTTGGTTTTCAGGTGCAGGTCGAGTGCAGTCGAGTTGTGGTGCTGGAATAGGAGTTCTAGCCGCACATCGTTTCCTAGAAGTGAGCCTTAGTTACAGTTATTTAATTATTGCTATAATTAGTGTAATTTTGTTTATGATACTGTGATCTTGGTAACGTGCCCGAGATCGGGGCGTTACAATCCAGCACATACCTCACCAAACCATTCGACACACCACGCTAAGGAAACAAGTGTAACTACGTCCCACACAACTAGCACAAGCATCTCACCTAGATGTCGCAACACCAAGCCTAGGTAATCTAGTATTGCCTGGTAAGTAGTTAAATCTCAAAACCATGTCTTTAAAACATTCTTTTCTTTTTACTTTCAAAACCATGCGCATGCTCTTTCAAAATCTTTTATGTACACTCAAGATGGCCACTCTTGCCAAATCAAGCCCAAAAGCCACACCAAAGCACACAACTTGATCCCATACGCTCTCTGTGCAGATTAGACAACCAACGGTGCTTGAATGCTCTCTATAGTATCTAGAACACCCATCACAACCACAAAGCACAAATTATAGAGCCTCTACTTTGCACAACACAGCCCCCATTAGACCCAAGCATAACACCAATGCCATGGAGCCACCACTCCAAAACAAAACACCACACTGGCACTACAGTACGACCTCCACTAGGTCAAAACCACGGAGCCACCGCTCTAAAAGTACAACGCCACATTGGCACAACAACATGGCCTCCTCTAGGCCAAACCCCAACTCCATAACTAGGGCCTAGTAAAACCACAAACAATGTGTCGTACTGCCTGACATCAAGCAGTCAACATTGGCCACAAGCAATCTACTAAGGAATGACCACGGCGTCTGCATTGCCATGGACCCGCCACCCTATGTAGGAGCAAATCTGTCCTATAGTCCTCCCACCTAGAGAACCCTCAGAGTGCCAAGCCCTATCAAGGAAGGCAATCATGTCACTTAGGACGTTACTAACCATAGGATATGTGTACGACCCATCCTAGCCACCACAAGGTACACCCTCTTGGTGTCCCAGCTCAGTACTCCGAACCACTAGAGGCTCCTCACCCCTAGGCTCAGCCAGTACCCATAAGACTCGATACCTGTAACTTCTAAGGTATCAAACCCAACTACGTAAGAGTCTCATACCTCCCAAGTTTGTGGCCACAATATCCTAGGCCTCAGTGCCCGGGACAATCGGAGTGTCATACCCTTGAGCCCAACGAGTACCTCGTCCCATGGAATTCAGCCTCAGTCTCGTGAATGACAATCCAAGAGTATCATACCTCAAGGATCCAACAAACACACCTCGGCCACTTGGTCTCACCACAACAAAAACATCATAAAACTCTTTCCAAAACCATTTGCAAACATATGCACATCCCTTTTCAAAACCTTTTGCAAAATCATTTCGAAAATCTTTTAAATATCCTTTCAAAAAGCACCACAAAACATAGCTTGGACAGCTCCATTGCCTAGCCCAGAAAACTACACCTTTGAAGCACCTGAGTTTTAGAGCACCTCGCTCGACCCACAACGATAACCCAAGCAAAACACCCAACAAAAGCATCATATGGGTATCAAGCTCACTGAGAAGACACCACACCAGAACAACCACAATCAGAACTCTATGCTGTGGTGCCCACATGTAAGACGCCTACTGGCTTGTGTTCCTCAAGAGCACAACCAAATCAGAGTCAAACACCTAGCATAATGCCACTGAATACTACATTCAACGAACCACCCACAAAACCACACAAGCCCTAGACCTAGCAATGTTATCACGATTCATAAAGTCCATTCTAAACCATCTTATAAAGACCTATTATCTCTAAATCATATCAACTTTTATTCTTCCCATACCCCAGGTAGACTCTTACTAATTCATTTTAGGCAAACCCTACAATCATTCTAATGATTATTTTAATTATTTATGCTATTATATTTATTACCCTAAGATTAATATACATATATACCTATATATTTATCTATTAATCTACACATCAAATATATAAGTATAAAGGTCTAGGTCTGGTTCGGCATATCAAACATAATCGATCGACCAAACCAAGGCTCAGGAGACCGATTTGGTAGACCGATCAGGAAACAACCGACTGAAATCCTCTAATCTGATGTGCTGAACACGACTAGTCGACCAGACCAAGTGCAGCATCAACACCCAAGACCTAGAACGGCAGACCAAATAAATTCGATCGACTGAACTAGGGATCACAGGGACATTCTAGAAGCCCAAAACAATATACCTAAATAATTCAGCATACCGAACTAGGCGATCCCAACGCACCCAAAAATAGGACCTAATGTCCCAACCCTACAATCAAGCCACCAAACCATGCAAAGCAATATATCAAAATGAAGATCTCGATGAGATCATCCACCCGAGACAAGGATTACAATGATTTGTTGCCTGAGGCACAAGAAAATACCAAAAAACCACATAAGTGTACTATTCACCCCAAATAATAAATACAACCATAAATGGCCCACAAATGTACAATAAATTTTTTAAAAAAATATACCATCTACCACACACTATCATGCCCCTAGGAATCAAATTAGAAACCAAAAGAAAACATAAGGGGTGTGTGCCTGACACCGAAGACGACGATGGTGCGAAACGGACAGCGTGCTCCCTCCACCTCCAGCCACGGTCTCCTACTCCATGCGAGACGATGGTAGTTGTAGGTTCCTAAGCCTAACATCTCTCTCTCTCTCCCTCTTAGCCTATTTCATTCTCTCTCTCTATCATTCTCTCTCTCTCACTCGAGCCATGAAGAAGAAGAAAAGGAACGGGGAGGGGCTTAGGAGAAGAGAAAGAAGAAAAAAAAAGAAGGAAGAGAAGGAAGCCACAGCACGAGACCAAACCACATGACCTTCTATGTCCACATGACTCGTACAAACAGAGATCAGCCACCAACACACACCAAAGAGCCTCCATAGCCTAAAGCAAACCCATAAAACTTCCACGAGGATCAGTACAACACTAGAAACCTACTAATCTAGGCATGGAACGCTGGTAGAGCTACGTTTCACACTAAACACAGGGGACCTAACATCTAATGACCCAGAATTCATTAAAATATCTGACCAAATCACCACTTTCAAATTTGGGTTGTTACATCTGAACCCCGATAAAGGAATTTTGCCCCAAAATTCTCAAGGTACAACACCAAGGGTACCAAATTAAGACGTCAAATCCACGACACAAGACAACCAACACAATGGTGCCACCCAAAACTCATGACTTGTAGGAGAAATCTATACTTCACAAAGTCATTTCTCCCCACTTAGGTCCAAAGCAACACCAAGGACTCAACTCTCTTGAGTCCAAACACTAGAAAAATCTTGGGAGAAGTCTCTTTCGAGCACAAAATTCTTCACCCAAAAGCTCCAAAACAATGCCTTCCAAAGTCACAAAGCATTTTGAGCACCTTTGGAGACATGCAAACCACAAGTTGACTAGGTGCAGCCAATTCCCACTGGCATTCGCTGCGCTACTCTAATGCACAACTTGGTCAAAACCACTCCAAACACCAAACCACAAGCTCAGTAACACTTTCCATCACCTTGGAAAACCCCCTCTAATCCAAGGTACAAGAGTAACCAAGCTATTGAGACACAATAAAGCTCTTCACAGATCTGGAGTACACTAACAAACTAGCTAATCAACTGCTATCTGTCTCCAGGAACTACTTCCCAGATCAACACTCTACCAAATCCAGAGTACAACCTCCACTGTGACCAACAGCAAACGTGAGGGTGGATAGTTCCTCTTGTAATTCCCCCAATCGAGAAGAACCACAAATTACCATGTTGCCTCACCGCAATAGGAACTTATCCCAACCCAGAAGGATATTGGTGAACTCATCATGACTCGCTGCTACGACATCCTTGCAAGTCTAGACGTGAGACTACTAAGACACACTTAAACCACATATTAAGTGTGAAGCTCATGTGAAACCTCCTACAATCCAGAGTCTAGGGCCACAAGAGTCACTATTTCCAGTGAAACAACCCACCTATGGTAAAGACCACTCGAGAGTCAAGCTCAATCAGATCTCCAAACCAAAGCAACACCTGACAAGAACATCTGAACCAACCCGAGCTGTTCCTCCTTCCTGGCGAGCCCCTCTATGATGTCGCTATCCCAAAGATGTCTCTGTTAGGTTCTCGACAATAATCCACAGGGCCAGGCAACAACTGATCAAAGGAGAACATGTGGGATCACACCCAACAGCTCAACCTACGATGCTACCAAACGAAATGAGTAGCCGACTCCACTTGATTCATCCCATCTCTATTGTAGAAACCCAAAACCCAAAAAAAAACCAAGGGGAAGATCTCCCCAAATCGAACAGCATTACGCCATTCGACCACCAGCAAATAAGAAAATCAATATAGGACACCCTAAGGGAAATACTGGAGAAATAAATCTCTACTACCCAACGGCACCAAGCCATTCGAGCCACAATCAATCAAGCATACTGGGTATCCAAACAAGATATCCCAAACAACACACAATTAGCAACACATTGGGTTATGCCACTCCTCGGCCAAGCCCCAAATAAAATGTGCGACAAAATCGCACAACACCAATGTGTGACTCCACGCACACTACCTCCCAAATAACCCTGTCCTCAAATAGAGTATCTAGAAGAAACAACACAAACTTGGGGGCTCACCAGAGCCACCCAAAAAAGCAACACACGCTTGGGGACCCACAGAGTCACTCAGGAACAACACAACCATCTAGAGACCCACGAAGTCACCCAAAAACAACAATAGACAGCTGAGGAGCCACCAAGTCACCTAGAGGTGACAATAGACATCTAAAGACCCTCCAAGTCACCCAGAAACAACAACAGACATTGGGGAATCCAACAAATCACCCAGAAACAACAACAGAAATTTGGGCACCCACCAAGTCACCCAGAAACATCAACAAACATCTAGAGACCCACCAAGTCATCCAAAAACAACAACAGACATTTAAGGACCCACCAAGTCACCCAGAAACAACAACAAATATCTGGGGACCCACCAAGTTACCCAGAAACAACAGGAGGATGAAATTCAGAGCATCCTCTACACCCACCATAAGGACAACAACAACAACCACACATCTGGAAAGTCTCATGCTTCACCCAGACGCTACAATAGGAGGAAGGAAGTACAGGCATCCTTTAACATTGACAGTAACAACCCAGACAAACAATAGACAATGACTATAGACTACCAACAAACGACAAACACCAGCAAGAATAGGCAGCAAACAAACAAACAGGTAAACAACAACAGACAAATAAACAACAAACAACAAAAACCATGGAGGGTACACTAGAGGTAGACAACTGCTGCACCCTACCCACCACAACAAGACATCAAACAACCCAATGTTGGGTGGTGGCTAACCCCCTTAAAAGAAAAACTTGACTTTTGGTCAACAAACATGGCGTGCCTAACCCCCTTAAAGGAAACAAGGCACCTCCTTAACAAATGCCCTGCCTCCACGTAGTCGTAACACACTAAGCAAACTAGTACCCACTGCAGACGTGAACTTCTAGGAAACACAACTCATCTAACCTCACACACTACAAGATCTCTTATCCTACAAGTCAGCACTGAGCCTTGCCTAGAAAACAACCACCACCACCCCAGCAGGCAACACAAAGCCTCAGTTGCATAAGTACGTAGGCAGCACCAACCGCCACGCTCTATGGGGTTGAGGAACCCAAGCGAACCACTCCATATGAGCAAACGTAGTTTCGCACTTCGCTCCCACTATCCTCTCAAGGTAGTTCCACCAAATCAGCGATCTCGAGAAATCCAACCATTGGGAATCCTTCCAACAAGGAGTTGATGTCCACCTCCAAACGAGAATGCAGACCGTCACTTCCCAAATTTGTTGTGGTCCTTCACATAATATCCTCATCGAAACTGGAGCCAGAGATGAAGACATTCCTCAACACTGCAAGGAATAAAATCAATAAAATCGAGGTATAGGAATGCATGACATGCAAATTCTACAGAGTCACCTAACCAAACATCCCTAGGATAGTGCTCCTAGGTGGACCTACACTCTGATACCAACTATAACAATTCCTAAGTCACTACCACTCAACCTAGCTACACAATTTCATTTTTATCTTTTTATTACAATTACAATTATGCTAATTATGCAAATAAATCTAAGTATACTAAACAAGAATAAAGCTAATAAACAATAGAAATAAAACTAAACTAAACACTCACCAGAATCCTTGATATGTGACAGCATGACTTCTCTTATATATAGTCGCAAAACCAACTCTTATTCTGTACCTACCAAAACACCAAAACCAAAGCACACGTGAGTGACCACTCAAACAGTCAACCAGCACACACCCCACCTAACCACTAGGCACACCACGTCGAGGAAACAGACGTAACTATGCCCCACACAATAAGCACAAGCATCTCACTTAGATGCTGCAACACCAAGTCTAAGCAATCTACTAATACCCGACAAGCAACAAAATCTCAAAACCATGCCTTTGAACCCATTCTTTTCTTTTTCTTTTCAAAACCATGTGCATGCTCTTTCAAAAATTGTTATGCACGTTCGAAATGGCCACTCTTGCCAAATCAAGCCCAAAGCAACACCAAAGCACATAGCCTTATCTCACATGCTCTCTGTGCGAATCAAACAACCAATGGTGCCTGAACGTCCTGTACAGTATCCAGAACACCCACCACAGAGCACAAACTACAAAGCCTCTGCTCTACACAACACGATCCCCTCTGGACCCATGCACAATACGAAAGTCACAGAGCCACCGCTTCAAAACACAACGCCACACTGGTGCAATAATACAACCTCCTCTAGGCCAAAACCACAGAGCCACTACTCCCAAAGCACAATGCCACACTAGCGTAACAGCATGGTCTCCTCTAGGCCAGAGCCCAACCCTTGAACTGGGGCTCATTAAAACCACAAACAACGTGTCGTACTACCCAGTGCCAAGTAGTTAACATTGGCCACAAGTAGTCCATCGAGGAGCGACCACAACGTTTGCACTGCCACAGATCCGCCACCCTGTGCAAAAGGGAATCCATCTCGTAGTCCTCCCACCTAGAGAACTCTCAAAGTGCCAACCCCCACTAAGGAAGGCAGTCCTATCACTCAAGACGCTACCAACCATAGGGCACGTGCACTACCCATCTTGGCTACCACAAGGTATGCCTTTTCGGCATCCTAGCTTAGTACTCCAAACCACTAGAGGCTCCTCAACCCTAGGCTCAGCCAGTACCCACAAGACTTAATACTTGTAACTTTCAAGGAATCAAACCCATCTATGTAAGAGTCCCATACCTCCCGAGTCTGTTGCGACGATACCCTGTGTACAAACGGTACCCTGGGCCTCAGTACCTAGGACAACCAGAGTATCATAACTCCGAGCCTAGCAAGCACCTCATCCTGTGGACCTCAGCCTTGGTCTCGTGAATGACAATCCAAGAGTATCATACCTCAAGGATCCGACAAACACACCTTGGCCTCTTGGTCTCACCACAACAAAATTATCAGAAAACTCTTTCCAAAACCATTTGCAAACATATGCACATCCTTTTTCCAAAACCTTTTTGAAAATCATTTCAAAAATCATTTAAATATCCTTTCAAAAAACACTATTAAACATAGGTTGGAATGTTCCATTGTCTGGCCCAAAAAACTACACCGTAGAAGCACCTGAGTTCAAAAACACCTCGCTCGACTCACAATGACAACCCACGTAAAAAACTCAACAAAAGTGTCATTTGGGTATCAAGCTCACCCAGAAGACACCACACCAAAACAACCACAACCAGAACTCTATGCTCTAGTGCCCACATGTAAGACGCCTACTGGCTGTTGAAAAATCTATAAATACATTTTGATGATAACAAATGATATGTGATTAAATGTTATATAATCACTTCAGAAAATATGAAAAGCATTTATGAAAGCAAAATTTTCTATTATATATGTATTTGGACTTACATGCCAGGATAGAAGCTTTTTGGAGCTTATATCATTTTCGGCATACCGAAGTTTTTCGGTATTCCGAATCAGGAATAATCGGAACATTGCTCGGAGCACCGAAATTCAAAGAAATCAAAAGATTCCAGAAATTCGATCGACCGATCAAAATC
>JAMKQA010079035.1:0-12405 GCA_024699735.1 Posidonia australis
GCAAAACGGTTGGGGAATCCTTAATATCCGGAACTTCAACCTAGCCTTAAAATCTAAATTGGTTTGGCAATTACTTAACAGGGATAGTCAGGCTATATAGATTCGGTTAGTCAAGGCCAGATATATGAAGTTAGGGACTGGGGCTTTACTTAACTCCTCCTCTACCCACTGTTCCCCCTTATGGCAAATTCTTAAATGCACCTTCCCTATAATCAACTGTTTTTCCTCCTTCCATCTGGGAAATGGGAAGGAGATTCTGTTCTAGGAACAGAAATGGAGGAATGGGGATAAACTAAAATTTCTGTTCCCTCTACTTTATTCAATCTGCAAAAGGAAAAAAGCATCTGTGCGAAAAATACATCAAATCTTTAATACTGATATTAATAGATTGCTGGATCATTCCAACATTTTACCCTGTGACTTGGATATATTGCAATCTCAATTGGACTCCCTGTCACATATTTTGCAACTCACTACCTTTGGTATGGACAGGGATGCTATCTCCTGGACCCCTTCTTGGTCCTCTAAGTTCACAGTGAAATCTTGTTACTCAAAATTGAATGATGGTGGGCTAAGATTTAGTCTTTTCAAGCAGATTTGGAGAACGTTAGCTCCACTCAAAATCAAATTATTCTCATGGCTTGTCATGCACAATAAAAACCTCTCTAAAGAAAATCTACTAAAGAGAGGATGGACTGGCTCACCCATGTGGGTTTTCTGTAAATACAATATTGAATCTAATAGACATCTGTTTCTGTTTTGTGATTATGCATCTAATATTTGGCAGTTCTTTTTATGCCACAGACTTTATCCTGGATATACTAACTTTGACCACTTATATTGGCATAAACCTGCACTTAAATTTCATTTAAGTGACTCTTACTGGTTTCTTCTGATCCAGGCTATCCTTTGGGTTACCTGGAAAGAAAGAAATGCCAGGATTTTTCGTCAAATTACTAAGCCTGTTTTTGTTATAATTTCTGAGTTAATTGGACTAATAGAGTTTTGGTTAGAATCTCTTCTACCAGGTTTTGAAAAGGAGGACTTGCGGAGCACTGTGGCCTCTATGAAGACTGCCTGGGTAGAAAACTTCTCTGCCTCTTCTGATGCTCCCCCCACCTCCACTGACTCCATTATCCCGTCGGCTGCTGATGCCCCTGCTATTGAAACTATGGAGTAGTAGTTTGTCCCTTGTCTTTTATCAGAACATTATTGTCAACTTGCTGGCGGTCTGTAATATTGGCAAGAACATTGCCTAATTTTGTGCTTGTTCCTCCTTTCCCCTGTTTTTTAGGGATTAAAAATCTAATATATATAAAAGCTTACCTTTTACCAAAAAAAAAAAACAATAGGGCGGTAGCACATCAAGGCCCTTAACCAATGAGCATTTCTTTAGCGTGTTGACATCAAGGCAACAAGCTTACAAGCACTTTAAGCTATGCGACATTATAAGAGCCTCCACAAGTCTTAGAAAGCTACACACAAAACATCTTGGTAACAAATTTACTGGTGTTGTTATGATTTTAGAGGAAAAAAGAAGAAGCTGTAGCCGTATAGATCATTCAAAAAATATTTTTGTCACTTTAATCAGAGCATGTCTAAAAATTTACATGTGAATAAGTAAACTTGAGAGAGTTCAGATCTATTACATGTTGAAAAAGAATGAATGACAAGATCAGTTGCATTCCCAAAGTTTTCTCACAACATATGTAGTTCATATAATGTGACATGAGAAGGGAAAAGAATCAGAAACCATCAGTTTCTTTGGCGGAAAGAGTAGTGCTGATTCCAAACCAGTCTCTGCCAAGGAAGAATAGGAAATAAAGTAGGAAATGAGCAAAATATCGATCTCAGATTCTCTATCCATATCTAATAAGTTGTATGTTTGAACTATTTGTGCGAAAGAAGGGAAAAACTTACTCCTTGCCTTACATAACAATCAGCAACAATTGAATGATGCCAAGTGAAGAAGATGGTTGCATCACATTCCTCAGAAGCAGGTTTGATGCTTCTACGGAGAGAAACAGGCTTTTGGAGAGAGAGAATGGACAGCTGAAACAAAAGCTTTTCAAGCTAAATGCACAGGTAGCATCACTAAGAGCACAATCTGCAGAAAGGAAATCAGTAGTGTAGTGGAAGAAGTTCCAGACAACAACAAAAATAACTTTCACGATGATAACTAATAGCAACCTCAAAAATTACACTAACAACCATAAGAACCAGACCAATAACCATGTTGACAATGAAACATAGCATACTATAATATATATAGACATTAGTTCAAGTCAAAGGAAATAGGTTTTGGCCTAAGAAAGTTCCCAAAATGTTCTAAAATCTATCGAGTTTCAAAGACAAATATACAAAATATCCTGAAATCTACCATGTTACAGCGTGAGAAACAATAAAATAAAACCACACATGAGGTGGTGAATGTGTTGGTGAACGCGTCCAGTTGTTCTAGTAGCCTGCATATCAGAACTATACTTCATATTAAACTTGTAATGATATCTACCATTTGCTTTAGAGATAACTAACGAACCTCTCATCCCAAGGGGACCATCATTGCTGTGAGTTTCGCCATCAAGAATCCCACAATGGCTTTCGTCGAGAAGAATGACCATCATTATATGTCTGGTACCCTTGAGGAGGTGGTGGATAGTGTTACGAACATCATATACTCCATGTATACCTGTATTCCATACTGTCTAGAATGTTCTCGTTTTCTCTTCTGTTATGATAGCTCATCCCATCTAAGTTGTATAAATATGTTGTAATCTATTCACGTTGAAGCAACAATGGGCGTATGAGTGAGCTTGGCAATTTCTCCTTCTTCTTCTTCTTCTCGTTCTTCTTCCTCTATGTGCCTTCTTCAACATGATATCAGTTGCTACATAACAATCTGGGTTCCTATCCATGGCATCGGTATTGCCCTCTGCCATGTCTCATCTGTCCAAAACTTCCTCTTCTCCTAGCTCGCCTTCTACCTTACCACTTCAATTCAACATCAGCCATCACTTTCCATTGCCAATGACTCGCAACACTTACTCTTCATGATCTCCTTCACATAATCAATCCTTCCTCTTCACCTCCCCCTCCTACCATAGATGACAGTCCCAATCCTTTACATTCCATATGGCTGAAGGCAGACAATCTTGTTCTTAGCTGGATCCGTGCCACAATTTCTTCTTCAGTCCAATCTATGATCATTTCCTCCACCACATCTCTCTAGGCATGGTCTCTTCTTGAAAATCGTTTTGCTCTCCTCTCAAAATCTCATCTCGAAACTGTACGTGATCAATTTCGTAATTTAAAGAAGAAACTTGATCAATCAATTGAAGATTACCTTCTTAACGCTAAAAATATATCTGATGCTATGATAGTTGTTGGTAACCCATTACCAGAATCTCAGTTGATTAAATTCATTACAGATGGCCTGGAACATGAGTTTGAAACCTTTATCACCTCTCTAAATTTTTGCCTCACCACCACCTTTGACGAGCTCTATGAACTCCTTCCTTCTTCGAGAGTCCTCTCTTCATCACCGACTGCACCCCTCCACTGTCACCAATACTGATACAACCCTCACTACCTCTACTCAACTCAATTCTCAACATATTGGGTAGTGTGCCTGTGGTCAAGGACGTGGAGGACGATCACAAGGTAGGGGGCATGGCTGTGGAGGTCGATATATACAAAACTATTCTTCAGTTCCTCCTCTGACCTCTGCTCCACCTCTTCTTCCCACCCCTTCCTCCAATAATACCTCTATTGCGTGTCAAATTTGTGACAAATGGGGGCACACAGCTAGAACTTGCTATCAATGTCACAATTATGCTTACCTCACGCAATCATCTCCAACTGCTATGGCTAATCTCAACCTTAATGGTCAGTTTGATACATCTTGGTGTGTCAACTCCAGTGTAACCCAGCATATGACAAACTCGACCAATGCTCTTGCTGATCAACAGCTTTATTCAAGTACTTGATCCATCTTGGTAGGTAATGGGCCTCTCCTACCCATTACCCACATTGGTACCTCCTCTATCTCACCTCTACATGGTCCACTCTCTCTATCTAATGTTCTACTTGTTTTGGCGCACCATAAAAATCTTTTATCTATCCAACAATTTTCCCATGAACATAATTGTATATTTCTAATGGATGACTCTGGTTTTACTGTGAAGGACAAATTCACGGGCAAGCCTGTCCTCCTTGGCCATAATCATGAATGTCTCTACCATGTCACCACTCCTACACCTTCCAGTGCCTTCTTTGCCGTCGTTGGTAGCCAGACATCTCTTTTTGCTTGGCACGAGCAATTTGGTCATCCCTCATCCACTATGCTTCAGACTCTACTACATCGTCTGTTTCATGTTCCGTCTGCCCTCTAAGTAAAGCTCATCGCCTTCCATTTCCAACAACTGAACGTCGATCATTGTTTCCTCTCCAACTTCTGTACCTTGATGTTTGGGGATTGGAACCTGTCATATCTACTTCCAACTTTGTTTAGTTTCTATCTATTGTCAATGATTTTTCCCGTTTCTTGTAGATCTTCCCAATCTATCGTAAGCCTGATGTATTAGACACCTTTTTAAGCTTTAAAACACTTGTTGAGAAACAACTGCAATGTGTTACTATGAGTATTCAAACGGATGGCGGTGGTGAATTTGTTGGTCGTCGTTTCACTTCCTTTCTCATTCAGCATGACATTCATTATCATATCTCTTGCCCTCATATTGCTGTTTAAAACGGAGTGGTTGAACGTAAGCATCGCCACCTATCTGAGATGGGACAATGCCTACTATTTCAATCTGGGCTTCCATCACATTACTGGTTATCTGCCTTTCAGATGGCCACACACTTAATCAATCGCCTCCCAACTCCTATGCTTCGGAATTCTACGCCTTATGAATTGCTATATAAGAAATTTCCGAACTATAATGCTCTTTGTCTCTTCGGTTGTGCCTATTATCCCTTGATTCTTCATCCAAAACACACAAAACTTCATCCTAAATCAATTCTCTATGTTTTCATTGGTCTCTCTTTTACCCACAACGGATACAAATGCCTTGATCCCCATACTGGTAAGGTGCATATTTCCCGCCATGTTACTTTCAATGGATCCTTGTTTCCAGCCAAATCCATTCTTCCTTGTCTTTCCTCTACCAGTTCTGATAATTCCATTCATTTTTCTACTCCCTCACCTCACCTTCTTTCTCTCCCTAACACTAACTATTGCACAACTACTAGGACCACATGTCCATCCAATTCTGCCACTCACTCTCAACCCTTTAAGGTAACTACACCTTCTGCTTCTACTCCATTGTCTTCTTCCTCTAGTCTCTCTGATTCCTCGACACCTCCTCGCAAGTTCCGGTCTCTTGCCAATGTCCTTAGATAACTTCACCTCACCCTTTGCCACATGCCCTTGTCAATTCTCTTGCTGATATCGGGCTCTATGAACCTTCTTCATACACTGATGCTAAGAAATATCCTCACAGGTTGTCTGCCATGAAGGAAGAGTTCAATGCTCTTCAACATAATCAGACATGAACCCTGGTTCCACCAGAACACACTCAAAATGTCATTGGTTGTTGGTGGATGTTTCGTGTTAAGTGAAACTCCACTGGTGTTGTGAAGCATTACAAAGCAAGACTCGTTACCAAAGGATATCACCAACAGTTGGGCATAGAAATCGATCAGACTTATAGTCCAATCGTTAAACACACGACTATACAATTGATTCTCTCCTTTGTTGTCTCCTTCAATTGGTTCCTTGAACAACTTGACATTCGTAATGCCTTCCTTCATGGTTTTCTATCAGAAGAAGCCTTCATGCAACAATCACTTGGGTTCCAAGATCATCTTCGGCCAAACCATGTTTGTCGGCTCAACAAGGCTCTCTATGGCCTCCGACAAGCTCCTTGTGCTTGGTTTCACAAGCTCCAAACTTTTCTTCACTCGGTAGGCTTTTGCACCAGTCAATCAGAGACCTCCCTCTTCATTTGCTCCTCTGATGGGTGTACACTGATTATTCTAGTTTATGTTGATGATCTCATTGTACTAGGTTCTGATTTTGGTGAGATCTTTCAGTTCATTGATACTCTATGCTCCACCTTTGATTGTCGGTGGTTGGGGCAGTTGAGGTTTTTCCTTGAACTAGAAATTCACCACACTATAAATACCATTTTTCTATCTCAACCCTAGTACACAACTAACCTGTTAAAGAAATTCAATATGGATCAATGTAGTCCTTGCCATACTCCTCTTACGTGCAGCTCCACCTCCCAAAAATGTATTGAGTCATCACCTCTAGATGTACCTTTTACATATCGAAGTATTGTGGGTGGCCTGTTGTGTCTTACTCTCTCTTGACTGAACATTGCATTCTCCGTTCACTCTCTATCATAGCATATTCAGAGCCCCACCACCATGATCTTAAAAATGCCAATAGGTTGCTACATTACGTTAAGGGCACTATCAATCACTGTATCTACTTCAGACGTCCACCTTGCGATTCTCCCTTACAACTACAGGCCTTTACAGATGTCGATTAGGCCGGAGATCCTACTGATCGGCGATCTATCTCCAGTGCCTACATCCTTCTCGGAGGAAATCATATTTCTTGGCTCTCCAAAAGCAACCAACAGTCTCTCATTCCAGCACTAAGTCTGAGTACCGCACCATTGCACATACCGTTTTTGAGCTCTGGTGGTTGTGCTACCTTCTTCAAGAGCTATCAATCCCTATTCATCTTCCATTGACGTTGTATTGTGATAATCTCTTGACAATTCAACTCAACAACAATCCAGTTTTTCACGGACGTGCTTGACATATTGAGATCGACTATCACTTTGTCCGAGAGTTAGTTGCTCGTGAATCGCTCCGGCTTCTTTACATGCCTTCCTCCAGTCAGGTCGCTGATGGCTTCAACAAACCTTTATCCGTTGATCGGCATTAGTGGTTATTCTCCAAGCTAAGCCTCCACTACGTTCATCACACTTGAGGGGGCATGTTATGAACTTCATAAACTCCGTATATACCTGTATTCTATACTTTCTAGAATTTTCTCGTTTTCTCTTCTATTATGAAAGCTCATCCCATCTGAGCTGTATAAATATGTTGTAATCTATTCACGTTAAAGCAATAGTCGGTGTATGAGTGAGCCTGGCATCTTCTCCTTCTTCTACTTTTCCTTCTTCTTCCTCTGTGTGCCTTCTTCAATAGATAGTTGGAATGTCATGAAAGACGTCCACGATTAGAATATGCACACCCCTCCAATGTGATGGGTATCCTTGTGTGTATGGAAATTGCCCACGTTTGTATGGGGAGTGTCCATGTGTTCCTAGATATTATTCATGAGATTGTGGTGGATACCCTTGAGAGTGTGGTGGGTATCCATGTGCCTTCATTTGACTAATATCATTTCTTAGTTCAACGATTTCATCCTTTAGCTTGTTGTATTTCTCCTATTTAGATGCATATCTTATCATTTACAAACATATGACAATGATATTTTGTGCAATATGAAATAACACTTACCAGAGAAACAGGTTCTTTCGAAATCATTTGCACACGTTGGGTCATAAACCTCATGCTAGAATTTGACCTAGCTCAAATGGACCCCATTCCATCCCTTGGAACTCATCAAGGTCCTATAAATTTTGACATTGCCTCATCTTCAATCTCATATGAGGACCTAACAAACATAAATGAACATGGACTTGCTTGTTCTTGGATATCAACGTATTCATCCATGTTGTCCTACAAAATTTTGTAAAATTAATTATAAATATACACAAAGATAAAAATAAGAAAATTTATCGATAAATTTATTTTATTAGACACAATACTTACAAACATTAGGTTCTCCTTGTAGGCCTCATGCATAAGTTTTAGTTTTGGGGGAAGTCTCTTTAAGTTATCACACTTCATCTATATACACACACAAATATACATATTAATAAAAAAAAAAAGACATTTGTTCTATTAGCAACGAATTAACATATTAGACTAATGATCATTTCCTAAAAACGAGCAAAGGCCTCGATCCCTAGTGATGGTTCATGAGTTCACAGTCTCGGTTTTTTTCTATTCTATTCAGCTATTCTCTGTGAGTGAAAACACATCAAATTTAGTTGGTGTACAAAATAATTTTATAAATAATATACAACAAAATACAATAACAAGACCACTTGCTTTTGCTTTCTCAGTATTCCAATAGTAACAAAGATTAAGGAATTGATCCTTGCAACATCTATTATCAAGATGTGTAAGTCTATCTTCTTTGTTGTCATATGACAAATAATATTTACGCTTTACTTTATATTTGAAACTTGTTCAATGTCAGTGTATGACATCAAAACAATATTTGCAAGTGTTTGCATGCCCACTCAAATCAGAGGAATCTTACAAAATAATATAATCATTTACAACAATGAGCACAAAATATGACATATATGTCATCTCCTTGTATTAAAGTAAAGTATAGATGAGTCTTTAACAACAATAGAAAAAATATATCCAGCAAGACGTTGTAGATTATAGATTTATAACTAGCAAAGCCCAACTTTCTTCCCACGAGGACAATGTCTCATTGTCACAGTGACTGTGAGAACTTTAAACTCGCCACAGGTCCCGATTTCGAATCCTAGGACATACATACCGTTAACAAAAAAAAACCTTTCTTCCCACGAGACAAGGAGTGGTCCTTCCAAATTAGTTTATCCAAAGGCCTAGTGTTGGCTCTTTTGGCAATTATCGTGAGACATTCCTTTAGTTTATCTGATGTCTTTCCTATGGGTTGTCCTCTATAATTCCAGTAACTCCTCATCCTTTCTTTCGACGTATCTCCTTCCATTCCTAATTATATACGAGCAACATACAAACACATATATTTTTGGCTTTGAATTAATTCATGGCAATGGTAAATGTGCAAGTGAATTTCAGAGTTTATGCTCTTGGTTTTGAGTAACACATAGATAGAAGTTATTACCATTGATCATGGCTTTGAACATGACGAACAGCTTGTACATTTCGACATGCAAATGCATCCACTGGAAAAGACTCCAACTCATCTGGCTTATTTGTAAAGGTTGGATGTTGATTATGTTGCATGGATCAAGAGCCACCATTGTCTTGACCACAATGACCCATCCATGGGGGAGGTTCTCAAGGAGTTCGATGTGTCCCAGACGAGGATCGCCAAGAGGTTCTAGGCATGCTATTATAGGCCTCTCGTCGACGGAATCAGCGACTTGGAAAGGCCCATGGGAAGAGCAAGGGGGTTCAGCCTCTTGCCAACGGGTTCGGTCTCTCGCCGACATCTAGACGGGATCGGCCTCTCGCCGACGTCGATCTTCTCTCGTTGAGCTAATTGACTCGAAGGTATGTAATACAGCTAAAATACTTTCTTTCTCCTTCCCTCTGCATATCGATCTGGAGACTTGTCCTAGGGTGAGTTTCGATCTGCATCAAGGCAGATCGTTGGTGTGTCTCTTTTTACCTCTCTGACCTGTTTTGGGAAGTTGTGAATTTCCTGGAGAGTAGGGGGACATTATTTTCCAGATCCTCCTGAATTTGTATACTGATCTTTCTCCTAGATTCTATGCTTTTCTTTCTCCTAGATTCTATCTTTCCCCTGATAATCTTTCGTTATGCATCTTGAGTAACAGTCTTTTTAATGGCATTTGTTGGAATATGTTGAGTTTTACGGTGAGACTTTACTCTGATCAGCGATGTTCTAGGGTTAGGGCAAATTGTTTGCCTGAATCCGAACACTCTGATTGTGATATAGAGGATGGTATTAAAGTTCTTTTGCTGGAAAATTTTCTTTGGTTCTTGATTATGTTTGTGAGTCTTTGAACTGGTGTTTGTCTCCGGTGGATGCTATTTTTGTTCCGACGACTTCAACTAGGGTTATTTTCTAACCGATTGGGGTTCGTCGACTCGCCGAAGAAGAGACATTACTTTAATCTGTAAAGGACATGCAAAACTCTTGGAGCATGGATCACCAACAAATTGGAGTATAGACAAACAATAATCTGGTGCCTCTGATTGTTTCTGCTAATGCTCCTACTAGGCCTTTCCCCTCTGTTCACAACTCAAATGCAGACCACTAAGCTTGATTAATATCTTCTTAATCAGATCTTGTAGTCTATTTGATCTGGTATTGTAATATTTTTGATTCTGGGTATTTGTGACCTACTCTTTGAAAGTAGCCAAGTTTTTGTTGTGATTGGGTCTTCTGAAACCCTAAGCTATTGTAATATTTGGATCTTTGTTTTTTAGATTCTTGGTGGTAGACACATAGTCAAGAAGTTTAATTCCATAAACGTTACTAAAAAAAGAAGACCCATCCATGGGTAAAGTCTCCAACTCACGTAAGGAATTATTTACAGACAACAGAAATAATAAAAATAGTTACAACTAAAATAAATAATATTTAAATTACAACAACTAGATTTTTTTGACGCAGTTCTCTAGCTCTCTTTCTGCTCGGAGGCATGCCTGTAATCTGAAAATTACAAGCACATAAATGTTAGGCAAATACATATTGTGAGGCAAAAGAACAAATGGAAATAGAAAGAAGCAAACAAAAACATACTAACATCCTGCCTTGCTACAGTTTGTAATAAAGAATCCAAATTAATAATCTCAAAACTTGGCACCATGGTTTTAATTTATATGTTTAACAACTAGTATACCTTCTTGTTGGAGTTTTTTTTTAATTAGGTTCTGAAAAACACTTTTTTATGTATCTTATTCAAAGAACTTGCCCATGGAAGGTGCACTAGAATTATTCAAGAGATATAGATTAGGTTGAACTTAGAGAATCAGAAAACGGTCAAATTAAAAGGGCATTCTCCCAGAAAACATGTTAGCTTTGTTGTGTGTTGAAAGACATGGTTGGTATCGCCATCAAACGTCAACAGATACTTGATGGCCTTCACAAACAATGCCCATGCTCATTGCTGCCAACAAATTATTCTTATAATCTCCAAAATTCGTACACAATTCCCACAAACAAGTTCCGTATGTTTATGCAAGCAACAAACAAAACTAGTTTGAAATCAAGCCATAGGGATTAGTATCCTTACACTTGAAACAAAATGTTTTTGAACCTAGTGGTAAACTCTGCAATCAAGTGAAATAGCTAGTACTAGGAAAAATGTTTAGGTTGTGTTTGATACGCTGGAATGTAAATTAGAATGGACTGGAATGTAATGAGTGAATTCCATTCCAATGTTTGGTACAAAAAAATTGTTGGAATAGACATGGAAATGAAATTCCCTTGAAAATCAAATTTCCATTAAACATGGAAATTACATTTCTTCCCGAGAGGTAAGGAATTTGATTCCCATTACATTGGAAATCATCCTAAAAACATCGTGTGCCCTCCTCTACGGTCGTTCCTCCTTCTCCGCGGCCAGCCCTCCTCTACGGTCGTTCCTCCTTCTCCGCGGCCATCCCTCCTCCTCCATGGCGTGTTCCTGACGTCTGTCACCCTCCTCCTCCTCTATGACATTCTCTCATCCACAATCATCTATTTTCTGTATTTTTTTGTTTTTTCGTCTTCTTTTCCTTCTTCTTTTTTTCTGTGTATGTGTTTTTTTCTACAAAGAATATTGATATTTTTTTATTATCATCTTTTCCTACAAAGAATTTTTATTCTACCACTAATATTTTGTTAACGCTAATTTAGAAAAGATTATCTATGTTAATGCTAATTTAGAAAAGATTATTTATGTTAATACTTTTATGTGTATGTGTATATTGTAGTGTGTATGGGAAAAAAGACAGGATATTTTTATTAATATGTAGTTGTTAATCTTCCAAATTTTGTATTTCCATTTCGATTCTGTTCTTATGTATCAAATATTGGAAAATAATTGTCTGTCAATTCCATTATGCAATTCCATTACATACCTGTAACCATGCCGGCGACAGCCTCGGGCTTGGCTCGAAAGGCCAATTGCGCGAGGATCGGCAAAGTCACGCCAAAAATAAAATAAAAATGCAGGAGTCGCCACTTAGTCTATTAAAATGGAAAACAAGGAAAACCATATAAATCATGCAAATAAGCCAATGAAAAGCAGGTCATAAACTAGAAATGGGTAAGGATCCCTGTTACGCACGAGGAAGGTGTTAGGCACCCTCGTGCCCCCGATAAATTGATCTTTCTATGGATTTCTCATTTACTTATATGAAATGTCGACTTTTCAGCCTTTTCTATACGCCCGAGGGCGATATGTCAGGTCATGCTAAGTGAATGGTGTTTGTAGACACCCCGATTTTGAGGTGACCCAGGAATGGGAGCCCCTATGTTGCTTTGGATGTGATCAGCCCTTAAACCGAGCCCCAAACCCATTAGCCAGAGCCCAAATCAGATATTTGTGAGCAGGG
>JAMKQA010079036.1:0-10638 GCA_024699735.1 Posidonia australis
CTAATTCCATGTCATTTAAATGAGGCAACAAATTCATTTTTACCATTTGTTTCATTTTATGCACATTAACATGAACCAATCTTAAGTGCCATAATTCAAATTCCGATAAGAAGCACAAGAGATAACCAAAAGCCACATCAATATTATTTATTTCAGTTCCAGATACAACAAGTTTGAACAGATCTTGTTCAGGTACAAATTTTCCCATAGCAAAGACCTTCTTGTCGTTTCCTATGGATACACGTTTATTATAAAACCTGACTTCCATGCCTTTCTTTACCAGCATGCCCACTGAAATAAGATTCTGCCTCATGTCAGGTGCATAAGGGACATCTTTAAGTAACATAATGTTGTCCCTCAAATCCAAGCGATAGGTGCCAACTCCTTCCACATCTAAATAAGTATTGTTAGCCATATAGATACGTTGTTCCCCAGGACTGAATTCTTTGAATGACTCCAATCCTTGTTTAGTTTTGGCAATGTGCCTTGTAGCACCAGAATCTACCCACCACTCATTTGTATTGGGAGTTACAACATTATTACATTCAGTGACACAAATAAAGACTCTCTTATTCTTCTGTTCTGAGGTCTTGCCTTTGTTACCATCCCTATTTGGGCAATTTGCTCTGTAGTGACCAATTGGCCACATACATGGCAAGAACCTTGTAGCCTTTTCCTTTGGTTTGGCTTAAAGTTCTTGTTGTATCCATTCTTCCTCTTGTTATTCTTTTGCTTCCAGTGTGCAGCATTTGCTTCTTCTAGATTGGTTTCATATTTCTTCCTGCTAGCCATTATTTCCTGTTCTATGGCCAACCTAGCAGGTAGTTCAGAAAGTTGAATAGAGGTTGACCTAAGAGATGTGGTTACCATGTCATAGTTATGTGGGAGACTATTTAAAATTGTAGCTATTTGCAGTTTTTCAGGAATAAGGGTTCCTGTAATAGCTAAGTCCTTAGCCATAACTATCATACCATTTATGTGTTCCACTATATTTTGTTTCTCGAGCATTTTGCAAGAGTTTTATCTTTGAAGGATAAGTTGGGTTGTCATTTTAGTTGTTTTATCATATTTTCCCTTCAAAGCATTCCACATTGTATAAGATGTAGTGTATATTTCAAAACATTTTAATAAACTATCCTCCATAAACATGAACATAAGGTTTTTAGCCTTTTTGTCATCAATCTTTAATTTTTCATGTTTTTTTAATTTCCGCTTCAGAAGCGTCATTTGGCAATTCCGGAGGATTAGCTTCTATAGCATGTTCAATATTGTTATATTCTAATGCATGTTTGATTTTCCGGTACCACATCTCATAGTTAGCCCCATTCAATTTCTCTATCCTAGCCAATTCGGTTGTGAACAGTTTGCTAGTCATTTTTCAAATCTACAATAAATAATAAAATTCTAAATGTAAAATTTGCTATTTCAATTTCAGCAAGAAATTTAATTCCAAGGATTTATCCAAATAAACTCTATTATTTGATAAAGTTAAATTCCAGAAATCAAGCAAAGTTCCAATTTCCAACTTAGGTCATGAAAGAGATATAATTTTAAATAATCATGTAAGATTATTATAAAACTTTAAAGCATGCAAAGTAAATTTTAATCAAAAATTGAATTCCTATCAACAATATTTTAATTTTCAATTCCAATTAATCAAGTTAATTTATTTTCCTAAATTAAGCATGCATATGTTAAAATCAGATTATTTTCTTAAACATGCATTAATTAATTTTTATTTTAATCATGCAAAATCTACTTAACCAAATAATATCATTCCCTTTATATTTTTCTTTAAAAAAAACCTAACCTCCACCGAAGACCAAAGAAGAGGAGGCGACGCGAGGGCACGAGCACGGGCTGGGAGCAGCGCGTGACGGCGGCAACAGTAGTGGCAAGAATCGACTGGTGCTAGTGGCGCCGGGTGTGCACGGGGAGCTCGCTAGGGCGGCGATGACGTCGACGGCGATTTGTTGTGGGGGCGATCAACGGTGACTGCATAGTGGCGGCGCGCGAAGGGGAAGCAACGACGATTCGCGACGTGCGGGAGAACGGCGGTGGGTCTTGCTGACAGCGGTGCACGCGTGCAAGCGTGGATGGTCGTGCGGGAGAGAGTGGTCGACGGCCACACGGGAGGTCACGGCGTGATGCGCAGGGACAGAGCCGCCGGGGGGGAGGAGGAGGCGACGACGCGTGTGGGTGGCAGTGATCGACAGCTTGCAACGCGTGGTGATCAACGCGGGTAGGGGGAGGCGCAGTGGCTTCCGCGCGTAGGGACAAGGCTGCGTAGGTGCTGAGGGCGATAGCGGCTCGCAAGTGCAGCAGGAAGAGGGACTACCGCACACATGGTGGCGTCGGGATAGCAGAGCGCAGTCAGCGGCGGAGCAGTGTGGCTCTGATACCACTTGTAGATCGTTGGATGGGGGCTCCGGCGAGGTGGAGAAACTAGGAAATCAAGGTATGTCGTCGATGATGATTTTCCCTTCATTTTCCTATCTATTTATAGTGGAGCCTCAATGTCTCCACCTCCCTCCGCCCTAGTAACGGCTCCTTGATTTACACCGGCCAATAACTCCTGCGAATCATTGCCACCATTAAACCACGACCGTTTTCTTCTTCGACTGTAACAGTCGATGGTCTTCATGACCACCAGTCAACACTTATCACTCGCTTAAATGGCTATGTTGGCTCAAGGCCTGTTTTTGTATGCCCAAGGGCAATATGCAATGTCATGCAAATAAGTGCTTCATGCCTAAGATTGTACCTATGAAACTAATTGTGGGGGTGCTCAACATCAGTTATTCAAACTCTAAACTGAGTGCTGGAGCAAATAAAATGTTTTGGTGGGGCCCAAAAGGGCACCTAGTCTGCAAGAAACCGAATATCTAGCTTCCTTGCTTTACATATTAAGTAACTAGTGTTTGTGAAAGTGCATGACAGTAGAAACTATGGAAACTTGTTAATAACACATTCATGAAAAAGCGACAGGAGCATCAAAGCCAAAACCATCTGGGAAAACATGTAAATCACGAAGTGAAAGTCACTGTCTGCATCTGAAACAGGGCAGGTGCGCTTGCTATGTGCATGCATTAGGTGTGCCTATACGGTGCACCCTAGGTACCGTGTTTCAAACTACGGGCCGAGGTGCTATCCAATGCTATGTGTAATCATGTAATCAAGCTAGGGGCTATCTGAGAATCATGCCTAAATACCAAAGAACATGTTTAAGTAGAGAATACAATTCGATTATATCTCCCTCACTCTCCCCATCCCCATGTGTTCACTTGGGTTCCATTGGCTTCAACAACCATGGACCTTAATGGCCTACTCTAGGAGACCCTTGGGACATCCACGGAGAATGAAGGGAGTGGTGGAGAATAAGAACATGCAAAGATAAAACTGAGAGTTGCATACATATGACTCCACCTCATTCTCATTGAGCCACATCGGCATTCTCCTGTCCGTCCGATCATGCATATGGTGGGAACATGGGAATGCCACTTGTGGCACTCTGAAGGATGGAGGAGAGGATGGAAAATGGGAAAACACATGGGTATGGGTCAAGGTGTCGTGCTCAGTGGCCAAGAGCCTCAGACAGACCATGTATCCATCACTAAGACAAACCGACTAGTGCAAAAACATAGGAAAACCATGCATATATCAAACAAAGCATATATCAAGCATGATGAACATAGACCAAAATTAATAAAGTTCTGTAAATAAAGGTCTAGCTATGTAGGAAAGGCAAGGAGTTTATTTGGTTGAAGATTGCTTGTCCTTCCTAACGCTTTCTTGTTGTGACTCTTCTAGTCTGACTTTCCGAAACGTGTGTGGATGTTGGTGAGGGTGGAAATGAAGCTCCTTTTCCATCCTTCAAGTCATTCTCATGCAATGAAAGGGGTGGTTTGTTGGTGGAGTGAGTGGGTGAAAGAGTGTTGCCAAAGCTTGATGTTGCTTGTGGATGTCGGTGATGCTTGGGGGAAGATGATTGGGGTTGCTGGAGAGGACAAGATTAGGGTGCCAAGAGCTCAGGGTGCAAGAGAGATGAGTGCCAAGAGAGTCTCTAAGGTACAGAGAAAGATCCAACCATTTTATAGGAAATATGGACCAACATTTTATAGAGGGTAGATTATGGAGAGCCTTGAAGCCCAAAGGTCTTGGAAAACCAAGGGACTCACATAGGACTGATAGGAGAATACAAATTAGGGTGAGGGCACAAGAGTCATTGCTTGTATAAAGGTATGGGACATGGCAAAGTTGGGAAGTCGAACAGTCAAGTGCTTTGGAAACAAGGCAGTGCGCCACCTTGGTGCCCCACCAAGGTGCACCTCCCTGGTGTGCCAACGTGGTGTGCCTAGTATAGGTCAGAATTTTTGGTTTGGTTAATTGGACCATACAATGGGATAGTGGGCTAGTGTTTGGGGTTTCGCTTATGTCTTTGGATAGGTTTTGGGTGTTCAAAAATAGGATGAAATCCATCACATCCAAAGTCGATCCTTTTGAAAGTTCCACTAGTAAGCTGTCTCAAAATCGGGGTGTCTACACCCTGGTTTCTCATTTTCTTTTCTTCGTAGGAAGCAATTCTCTTCTTTAGCTAACACTAGGTGTTGGGTTCGCTCTAGGTTTCAGCATGTTGATTAAGGGAATACTTCTATAGTACATATAACTTCCACGAATCTAAAGAGATCATCAAGTCATCTTACACAATGGGTGGACTTTCCTTGGGTGTTACATCCATTATTTGAGAACCCTAAATAATATTTTTGCAATTTTGCTTAATGTCATAAGCTGTCGGGTCTGACTCACACTCATCATTTATTGTTTTCATTGCTATTATCATCATCAAATCTAGTCTAGCATTCAAAGAAAGCAAAGATGAATAAAAGGAAACATCAAAAGGAGAAATTAATGTCTTATTTACATGTTTTTGAAAATAGATTAACCGTACCCTAGTTGAGCTCAGTTGAGTCCCATACCCCCTTCCCAAATGGAGGGATATACCTATCCGGTGGATGTAGGAGCCTACCCCTGACGTTGAGGATGGAGGTACTGGTGGCGCATCTTCTTGTTTTCCCTTTGGTTTGCACCCAGTTCTGGCCTTATGGGGATCACAGTCGGACTCCTCTTGATCTGTCTCTTCCAATCTACCCTTTGTGGCTTGGTCCTCTTGAACACATGCACCTCTCTTAATGGTTGTTAGGACGACTTCATTGTTGATCATTGCCAAATACTCTTCTATGGGATTCAAAGGCTTGGGCGGAGGATCAACTCTAGCATGTTTTGTTTGAGAGAGTTGTAGGTGCTGATAGAGAATGTTGAGTGCGGCCTTTATGTCATACCTGTCTTTGTCGGTGCATTCATTGTATATGGCCCGCATCTTCTCAAAGTCATTTGCTTGGCCTGGTTCATCTTGTACTAGAGGAGGTCCTTGGTTGACGAAGACCAAAGCACCCTCAGTTATTATCTCTTGCTGATTGTACCAAGTGTTGTCGTCCAGAGTGTCCAAGTCCTCAACTATCCATGTCACTTGGGTAGGCATCGCTAGTGCATCAGGATTTTATTTGCCTTCGATTAACTGCACAGATTTCGCTTGTATTTGCTGGATGAATATCAATTCCGGTTGAGCAGTTGATCGAATGTCCTTAGCCTCCATGTGAGTTATTGTGTGATTGGGCATAAGGTCCTAGTGAATTTGCATTTTATGATGTTCTTCCTGAGTTTCCCTCAATCTCTCTTTAAGCTCAGACCACATGATTTCCCCCTAGTTATTCAGTTCATAGATCTTGTCCTTGACCATGAAACACTACTCAAGAGTATGCCCACTCTTCTAATGATATGGGTAGTACTTAGATAGGTCTGCATTTGGAGCATTTAGGGTTGGTGATAGGAGATGTAGATCTCCACTCTCTACTAATATCTAGAACACATATTGGAGTGGCTCTAGAAGCAGTGGATAGCTTCATCTCTTGGGTTCATAATGCTGAGGTGGAGGGACAACGTTGTAGCTCCTCTGCCTTGATTGTTGCCCTTGTTGAGCATACACTGGGTAGTTCAAAGGCTGCTGAGACCGATGCTGGGGTTGCTGTTGAACTAGTTGTTGTGGCAATTGATATTGGCATTGCCCTTGATGACGTTGTGGTTGAACTAGCTACCCCTGATGTTGGACTAACTACCCTTGTACTAGTTGGCATTGATACTACCGGACTTGTGCCATGTCACCTGTGATGTCCTCATATGTGTGGCTTGAGGTTTTCTTCTTGCCCCTTCCTTGGAACTCTAGGAATGGTAGGTCCTCTTTGTTGTAGAGGACTCTTGTGGCTCGTTCAAATAGTTGGGAGTACGTCTGGAAGTTGCCCATTAGTAGGCTCGCTCTAAGTGCTCCAATAGTGTTCCTGTAGATATTCATTTTTGTATTTCCCAGAGTTTATCTAGAATAGGAATCTTCGAGGCGTCCTAGATCACATGGCTAAAAGATCTATAATATATTTTCCAAACTTTTTACGACTTCTCTAAAAAAATTTCAAATTTTACTTGATTCACGGTCGTTAGCATTGTAGAGCTAACCCGCTCAAACTAGTAGCAAGTTCGAGCCCCTTGAGTATTTTAATCTTAAAGAAAATATTTTTGTGATTTCATGAGATTTCTGAAGTATTTCTGGACTTTTATCTATCGTTGTGGATTAAACTAAAAGGCATGGGAAAAATGCAAAAAAATCAGGAAGTTGCCACCATGAGAGGCGACAAGACTAGTTGCTACCTTAAGAGGTGACAAGATTAGTTGCCAACTTGAGAGGCGACATGACTTCTTGCCACATTGAGAGGCAACAAGTCTAGTTGCCACGTTGACAAACTACGAGTCTAGTTGCCACGTGAAGAGGCAACGAGAATACTAGACATCTCTCTCCACATAATTTGTCATCCTAGACCTTAATATGACATATGGAACATTTATAAATGTTATCATAATGTTTCCCATAATTATTGTGATTTCTATAATTTTCCATCATTTAAATATCTATGCATATCATATAAATCATTATAAATGCCAAATAATCCAGAAAATTATTGAAATTTGGGTGACTTGATAAATAAGATCACTTATCTTTATTTTTATCAAAAATGAGATTTTATGATAAGTTATCACATTTTATTGTTATAGTTTATATTTAATTTATAATAATGCTAAAAAATAAAGATAAAATCCAAATATCCAAATGATTACCAATCTATTTTAAATCAAATACATCATTAGTTTTAAACTGATTTTCTCGTAATTATTAAAGATTTAATTTTCAAATCCAATTTACTTAACATTTTAAGTGGATTATGAAGTTAGAAATTAATCTAAAATATCTTTCGATTACGAGTATTATTTTTCAGGATTTATTTGGTCAATATTTGATAATAGATTTGTAACGGATATTTTGAGATCTTGATTTTCAAAATTATACATTTTTTTGTAGCTCGCTACCACATGGACCGGTAACTAGCTGACGTGGCAGATTTCTTGCCATTCAATTGTTGATTCATCACATGCGTTGAATCTGGGATCTTCTGTCTTGTTGACTATACTGGTGGCGACTCAGAGATTCTATTGCCTGTTCTACAGGCGACGAGATCTATAAAGGATTTTTTACCATATTTTACGAGTTTAATCTTCACCCTTGATCTATATCTCGTCTTTGATGAGATCCCTAACCCCCAAACTCTATAAATTGACCCTTAGGTCAAGAGTTTGAAGGGAAGACACATTAAAATCTTGAGGAGCTACCTTGAAACCTTAGAGAGGAGTGAAAGAGAGAAACCTGAGAGAGAGAGACATAGAGACACCCCAATTTTGCAGGTCTGTAGGCTAGAATTGTGGTAGCTGGGCCTTTAATCATAAATGATCCCAAAGCCCAAGAACACCAAAGCCCATGAAAGCCCATCAAATCCACCAAGGCTCATTAAGCCCACTTAGGCCCACCAAGGTCCATTAAGCCCACCAAGGCCCATTAAGCCCACCAAGGCCCATGAAAGCCAATCAAATCCACCAAGGCCCATTAAGCCCATTAGGCCCACGAAAGCCCATCAAACTCATCAAGGCCCACGAAAATCCATCAAGGCCCATTAAGCCCATGAAGGCCCATGAAAGCCCACCAAAGCCCGTGAATCAACCCATCATTCAACTCATTTCTTCTCCTTCTTCTTCCAAATTAACCAAGCCAAATTCCATGATTCAACCTATCATTTCCCTCCTCTTCCTCAACATTAACAACTAGTAACAAGCCAACCACGTCTAGCCCATCTCACCAAGTCATCCAGCCTGTTTCACCAAGCTCGAGCTAGTGCACGAGCTCGGACAGCCGTTGATCGCTGTCGGCACGTGGGCAGGCAAGATGGAGGTGCGTGGGGGACAGTCGTGGTGCTGGTTTGTTACGGGATGTCGATTTCTGTTGCAGTTTGTTACGAGTGTCGTTATGGGTTGTTGGGTTCACCTATATAAGGAGCTGAAACGAAGAAGAAAAGGAGGAAAAAATAAAGGGAACAGAGTGAGGGAGAAAGGGAGGAGGAGGTGGAGAGAATTCCAGGAGGAGAGAGGAGGTTCGCGGAGGTGAGTTTTCAATCTCTTCCGGCGAGCTACAGCGCGTTACCAGGTACGCTCTCCACCAGACTTCGTTTCATTTCAATTCTAGCTTCCTAGGTCTCCCTTTACATCCTCTGGTCGATTCCAACAAGTCTAGAAGTTTTCTCTGATCGAAATCAGCCCCCAGGCCTCGCCGGAGTCGTTTTTCGGTGGCCTAGGTGGGGGGGCTGGTCCAAGGCTTGTCCCTGGACCTAGTAGCTTAAGTCTTCCTCTCCTGGCCTCCCTTTTGCTTCTCCGCCTGTCGAAATGCCGTTTCACTGCCTCCGAGAGCCTCCACCAGAAGATCGCCGGAGTGCGCCATGTCACCGTCGCCGGAGAAGAAGACTGTCCATTGCCACTGAACACGGGCCTCCAGCCCTGCCGCGCTTCTCCGAGCCTCCAGAAGCACTCCACGGAATCCCCCCAAGCACACTAGGGCCATCAGGCCACTTCTCGAGCCTTGGATCACTCCTGCAACCTCGCTCACCGGAGGAGCCAACAGCAACGGTCGACGGAACCCGCATTGCGCGATCCTCCACCGTTTTGGCCGCTGATGGAAGGGGAATGCTCCTCTCGACGCCCCGCAGCCACCTGGACATTTGGAACGCCGCACCGCAACCTCCGGAGCTCCATTCTTCTCCGACACCATCGCCGGAGTCGTGTCGACGGCGAGGGAGGTGGGAGGCCTTCTCCAGCCGTCAAATCTCCGATCCAGGCCTAAAATTGGTTCCATACCACAACCATCTTTTAAAGCTGATGGCCAAGTTTGAGGAGATACGCTTTTCCTTTATGAATAGGGCCAAGAATGCTTACGCAGATGCACTGGCCACTCTTGCATCCTGGTTGTCCTTACCAAAGGATGACACAGTGAAAGTGTCAATAACCTACACAGACCAGCCGGCACACTGCATGAGCAAAGAAGAAGTGGATTCCACAGCAGAGCTCCCCTGGTATTACGACATCAGAGCTTACCTGGAAACCAGGAGTCATCATCCAGATGCATCAGCGGTAGATAGAAAGACCATGGTCCGGTTGGCCTCAAAATATGTGCTTGGAGCGGGTCACTTGTACAGGAGGTCTTACAATCAGATGCTTCTGCGCTGTCTTGATAAAAAGGAGGCCGATACAGCAATGTTGCAAGTGCATGCTGGGACATGCGGGCCTCACATGAATGGAGTATTATTGGTCAAGAAAATAATGTTACAAGGTTATTTCTGGTCAACCATGGAGACAGACTACTGCCAGTTTGTGCGAAGATGTCATAATTGTCAAATCCATGGCAATTTTATTCATACACCACCACAGCAGCTTCATAGCATGTCATCACCCTGGCCTTTCTCCACATGGGGAATAGACGTTGTAGACACCTCGATTTTGAGGTAGTTCATTGATAAGGCCTCATTTGTTGCTTTGTATATGACTGACCCTTTGGACTAATCCCTAAGCCCGTAGCAAGCCCGCAGCCCAGTTAGAAAACCAGACCAATAAGGGAGAGCACCAACCTAGCACACCTACCTAGCACACCAACCTAGCACATCTACCTAACGCACATCTCTAGCACACATAGGTGATGCAATTATCCAGCGCACCTCCCTGGCACACAAGGCCGCGACTGCTGGTTTCCACCTTCCTTGGGTGTTACCTCTAGCAGCGAATGTCCCGTGGAATATTCCAGGATCTTCGTCTGCGAGGCTCTCCTTATGCCCGTAACTCATCCCTGAGAGCTCTCTATAAAAGGACCTCCATAGGCACCGTTTTGAACCACACAAAAAGAGACCAAAAATCCCTGATTTTATTCCATGTTTATGATGTTTTTCATGATATCATGATCATATTTTCTATGCAAAGAATCTCCATGTTAATCTACGTTGGCATTTCTAACATGTAATCTACATATGTTGTTGTTCCATGTTGAATATTTTTACCACGCATCATATATGCTCTTGCACGTAGAAGCATGCACATTTGATCAACATTTACACATGTTTTGATTCGTTTTATCCAGATCATGCTTGTTCTTAAGTATTTCACACA
>JAMKQA010079037.1:0-10996 GCA_024699735.1 Posidonia australis
GGTTACAAAGGGGTCTTGCAAACGAAAAGCCTCGAATATTCGTTGGCACATTCGTTTGCAAGGGTAACAGCCCGGAAGATGGAAGGTCAGCAGCCAGAACTGGGTGCCTGCTTGGTGAGCCAGCTTGGTGCGCCACCTTGGTGCGCCCACCCAGCTCACAAATGTCTGATTGGGACTCTGGCTAATGGGTTTGGGGCTCGGTTCAAGGGCTGATCACATCCAAAGCAACATAAGGATACTCATTTCTGGGTTACCTCAAAATCAGGGTGTCTACAAGTGGCTAACCTCCTCACTTTGTTATATGCAAAACATAAGCTATCATGTACAAATATGGATGAAAACAGACTGAGGTCATCCTGATATATCCAGGAGGACCCCCAAAAAAAACCAAAGGCGAGACAATTCAGGAATCATACTAAATACCATGCCAAAAAGCCACTGTTGTGCAATGAAAATAGCCAGGTGCGCCACATATGTGCGCTTAGGTGGTGCGCCACCTATGTGTGCCTATGAAATTGCATATCAGACAATAAGCTAGATTAATGTGCCATGCGATATAAAATCTTGCAAACATGCATAAAACCATCTGAAAATGCATCATGGACATCTAAAACACCTGATCACATGTGAGTAAGTTTCCTCCTCTTCCACAAGGTCATAAAGGAAAGAGGAAACCTAAGAAAACATGATATGGGTCTTGTGCTCAAGGGCAACATGCCTCACACAAGACCACACAACCCTACTCTGATAAAAGCTAATGAATCCTAGCTATGCTACCTGAGTCTAGATCATAAACTGATGCAAAAGAGCTCTACACAGAGAGTCTTGAAAAGCAATCAGTTCTCTAAATTCCAGTGGCAGACTAACTTCACTAGATTCAAAATCAAAGCAAACAATGTTATTATATGCTGAAATCATGCAAGCAAGGACATGACATATCAGAGATCAAACCGCAAAAAGATCAGGATCCAAAACGAACAGGAAAGCATGGAAACCATGATGCAAAATCTATTGTTTGCATCCTGTGGCCAGGCTGGTGCGCCAACCTGGTGTGCTAGGATGGTGTGCCACCTTAGTGCACCAGCTTGGTGCTTCAATTTGATGCGCCACAGATATCCTGTTTCAGACTACAGTTTGATTTCAGAGTTTGGGCAAGATGCATGCAACTAATTGCGTTATTGTCTGCTCAGACCATTAACTTAGATGCCGGGGAACCTAATCATATTAAATAATCAAATCTTAAACATTCATTTCATTCTCTCCTTTCTAATCATTTTCATGGGTTCATAAGGACTGTAGTTACACATGTTTTCTTTATGATGCATGGGAATATCTTGGATAATTTAAATAGCATGGAAATATGATATGGGATGCAAAAGGCACATCATAGTACAAGCAAACATTATAATAGCCACATATTAAATAAAACTTCATAGAGAGAGCAACATAAGTTTCAACCTAAGCAAATATCAACATAACGAGTGCAAATATTAACAACATAAAAACGCTATACTACAATTGCAGTGTGCTCTATGTAAAGTATCATGCAGAGATTACATGAAAGTGTCAAAAGACATACCTTTGATGTACTCCTTGGTGACTCGAGGTGGCTTCTCCTTGGTGCTTTGGACACAGCTACGAATGCTCAGGGATGCAAGGGAGTGCTTAGGGATGCAAGGGAAGTGGTTGCTAAGAGTGGGTGGACAACCAAGAAGAGAAAAAAGGTTGCTTAAGGAGGGCCTTTTAAAGAGAATTAAGAGGTAACTCCTTGGGATGCAAAAAGCCTCGAAACCCAACAGCCTTACGTAGATTCGTGAGGAATATTCGCAAAGGAAGGTTACAAGCACAGAATATGGAAAGCCAACAGCCAGCACCTTGAAAAATGGTCGTGCGCCAGCTTGGTGTGCCACATTGGTGAGTCAGGTTGGTGCGCCAGCTAAGTGCGCTATCTTGGTGCGCTAGTTTGGTGCTCCATATTGGTGCTCCACATCTAACTGCCTGAATTACTAATCGGACCATAGGTTTGTTATAGGCTTAGGGTAACCAAGGTGCTAGATAAAATTCAACTAAAGTTAGGCTTGCCCTATCCAAAGAAACATCTTCTGGAGAGTTCACCTACGAGCCGCCCCAAAATCGGGGTGTCTACAGGGTCTATAGCTGACTAGATAGCAAAGGCCATGCCCTCGATCTTCTGGGCAAGGGCCAATAGATATTCTACCTGTGAGGCAGGAGATCCCTCAGGGACGGTGAGGGGTGGCACAGTCAACGATCCAGATGTCAAATACGGGACAGATACAGGTTGCCCTAGAGGTAGGGAACCCGCAAGGGATGTCGCCACAGTGGACTAAGTACTAAAGGAGAAAGAACCCTGAGAAAGCGAGGCCGTCAGTGATACGTCTAGAATCCAAGCAAGGTTCACTGAGATAGACTCAGTACTTAGCTCCAGACTGGCCAAGGTTAGTAGATGTCCTACGGTGTAAGGGATAGAACCTCCGTGATGCGCGAAGGGGATAGAGTGAATAACTGAAGTCATAGTGAGGGTAGGAGGGACCAAAAATAGAGTGCCCTCTTGAGCAACAATAGTGGAAAGAGACTCGGTGGTGCGCTGGGCCATGGTTGATCGAGAACGAGTGAGAACCGGACGACGGTGGCAAGTGAGGGGATGAATCCTAGGATAAGCTATCATCAAAGTGACGAATAACTCGAAAAAAGATGATCAGCAATGAAGCGTCGCAAACAGAGGAATCTACGCAGGAACGCTTGAGCAATGACTAAGGAACTCACGTTCTACTTGGAAAAAAGAAAACTACCGGTATTAAAACCAGCAACAAGATGCAGTTGTTAAGGTAGAGTTAATGACATTCATGTACATGGATGCAATTAACATACTCTCTCTCACCAACTAAGTGTTTTCTAAATGGCCATCTACTCTGGGATCACACTTGGGTAAATGGGTCTCTGACTCAGGCTAGAAAGTAAAGGTCTCCGCTTTAAAGTCTGGCCAAAGCGTAGGCAGTGAACGGGTGATACGTTGGTGGCTTCATCTCCTACAGTAGCATGGAGTTGTACCCTCTACTAACACCGACACGGCTTCGGACAAGGGAGACAAACTAACAACACGCCCTACGCCAAAGCTATAGAACGGGCTGCTAGAATTGTCCTTCGCAAACTGCAGGTGGACTTAGGGGAGAAGATGCATGCCCTATATGATCAATCATGCAATTTGCTTTTGTGTTTTTTACTTGCATTTTATTAACTAGGGGAAAGAGTTTAATTTGGTATCTTGTTTTGCCTTATTAATTGTTTCTCTGGGTTTGTGTGTTTTATTTTGAACCAAAAAGGGGAAACATATATGTCTCTACTCTCCTAGTCATGTCAAGTGAGAAATGGAAAGAAAATACACAAGGCAAACAAGCAAGCAAACAACAAGCAAAAGGCATGATTATGGCATGTGCGAATGTCGTGGCATCATGATTATAAAAAGAAAACATCCATCAAATCAAAAGGCAAGATATATAGTATGTGTATGCAGTGACAAAGCAAATGTGTAAAAGAAAGTGTGAAAGGCACACTAAGTAAGCAAATAATCACATGTAAGGCAAACAAATAAGCGTGCGAAGCCAAAGTCTCAAAAAGCAAGCGAAAAGACTAACCTGAAAGTCGAAATTTGGTACTCCCCAGTGGAATCACCAGTTCTGTAACCATGCCCGCCCGAGATCCGGCACGTAGTTGCACCAGAGGGAGGAGGCCACAGCCATACCTAGATGGTGAAGGCGTAGGATAAGATAAAACGAAAAGAAAAGGAATCGCCACCTAGTCTTTTAAAGGAAAGACGATAAAAACCACAAACAAACTACAAAAGATTGAATGCATGAAATGCAAATATGAAGACCAAATGTCCACAAACCAGAGGATGGGTAAGGATTTCTATTACGCACGAGGAAGGTGTTAGACACCCCCGTACGCCTGAGAAACTCGATCTTTCTAGTCCAATTCGCTTGCTAAAGGCTGAATGAATGCTTAGTAAGCCTAGATTGTGCTCTAATCATGCTAATATGAATGCTAAGACAAGACTAGATGGATGTGCAAGATGGTGTGCGAAAACTGCGAAGAAATCCACACGAAATGATAAAATCACGAAATACGACACGATAAAGAAAATCACATGAAATTACTAGGTTTTTGGTGAGAATGGCTCAGAAAATCATACAGACCTCAAGAGAATCAAAAATACAATCAACTCGAATTATCAGAATCATAGAAAACATCGCATAAATCAAGATGAGAAAGTTGCAAAGAAGTCCGCGCAAAATAAATAAACTATGCCATGTGAAGAAATTCACATAAAATGATGATGTTTCTTGAAAGAAGGCTTTAGAAAACCACACCGACATCAAGAGCATCAAAAATGCAACCAACGCAAATCATTAGAATCATGGAAACATCGCTGAAATCATGATGGAAAAATTACGAAAAAGTCCACGTAAACGATCAAATGGTGACATATGAAGAAAATCACATAAAATGACAGTATTTTTGGAAAGAATGTCATAGAAAATCACATCGATATCAAAATGACCAAGAGTGGGGTCAACCTAAGTCATCTAAATCAGGGAAAAGGTCGTGAAAATCAAAAAAAGGAAAATAATCCATGATTGGGCCAATGTGGGCCTTTTAATCAATTAATGTATGTCCTCGGGCATTGAAATCCAAATCAAATCAAAAAATAAAAAATGTAGGATAAAGGGAATCGAATTAAATGTCAAGCGAAGGAATCTAAAAAAGAAATGAGGAAAAATCTACGAAAGAAACCATAGGATGCAAGCTTACTTAAAAAGGGTGGACGGATACGCAAATGTAATGGAAACTATGCAAAATGCATGAATGTGTACGTAAATGTGTAAAAGGTTCTTAGGAATGACTTAGACAAAGATTATGCATGACTGAGTGCAAAAACTAACATGCATGTGCATGAATTGGTGGCACTAGGGCAATTTGGTCATTTCTATAGCCATATGTGATAAACGTGTGCATGTGTATGATGTATGGTCTAAGATATGCCAAAATGTATGCAAAATGTCAGGAAAATGTTATTTGAAAGAAAACGTGAAAGGGACAAGGTTTTAAAAACAAGAAAATGATATAACAAGGTAAAGGACAAGAGCATGGACCACAGTGCAAAATTCACAACAAAAGGGGGAAAACCTAATTGAAGTATATTAAGTGGCCTCTATCCTAATGTATAGATGATGGATTAAATGAAAATGTGGCACTGGTGTGTGAGAATTGCACCTCGATAATTCACTGAAAATTCAGGGTTTAATGTGCAAAATTCACACATAAAGTGCAAATGTGACTAAAACGTGGAACCAAAGGTCAGTATACAATACAGACATGATTTTTAAATGAAACCTATGTTTAATGCAAAATTACAAATGCAATAAGGAGAAAATGTCAAAAATGGGTGTGAAAACAATTAAAATCCTAAATGATGGATTTGAAGTTAAACTAAGGGTTTTGATGCAAATTCCCTATACTCAATGACTGTATGCCATGAATTCAAGGGTCTGCATGAAAAATTTCAACGCTCAAATGTGATAAAAATTCAACTTTTATGATGGTCAGTGTGATTTTAAAATCTTTCAAGGTTCAAAATGTAAATCAAGTAAGGAAAGCTCATTTTAAAAGTTCTGGGGACTCAATGCAAATGTTCAGGACTTAGTTGCTAAGAAAATATAATCTTAGGGACTTAAATGTGAGAAACCATGTATGAATGCAATAAAGATAGAAAACTAAAATATGCAGGGAGCTATATGCAATTGTTATAGAAACAAGATAAAGAAATAAAAATTATTTTAAACTACAAGGGCTTAAACATAAAAACACAGGACCTAAATGAAATGATCAGAGGACTTAAGTGCAAGAAACCTAAACTAATGGACCTAATCTAAATCCTATTTCCTTCAAAGTTCACCGGCACCCAATCTCCGGCGAAGGCTCCGACGGGTCTTCGGCGATGGCACAACAACGGAGGAAGGTGGGCGACAGTCAGGGAATTTTGAGGACGGCACGACAGAGCTCTCTGGTGAGGTGGGCAAGACTAGGGAGGCCCGAGATGCCCTTCCCACCTCTGGCTATGGCGAGGTGTTAACCGACACTAAGGAAGACGACGACGAGGGAGTTGGTTGTGACACGGCAACTGGAACGGTGCGGCGAGGACCGGGGAAACTTTAGGGAGGTCTGAGCAGACTCCTGGAGGCGTCGGCGAAGACTGGGGTGGCCTAAGGTGTCACCCCCGTCTCCTGTGTTGGCGATAAGCACGGCAAAGGCAGGCGCGACACTCAGGGGCCAAGGTAGGTGGCGTGGCTGCGTGGAGTGACTCGTGGCGGTGCGAAGCGAGTGTGTCCGGAGGTCTCTACTTGATTCCACGGCGAGGGTCGGCGGTTGCAGAGCGACGGCGACGGCGTTCCTAGCCGTAGGAGGCCAGAGGATCCCTTCCCGATTGTAGGAAATCCAGGGAGGAAGAGGAGGAAGGAGGGGGAGAGGAAGGAGAGGCTCGTGAGGCCTCGCCTAGCCTAGGAGGACTACGGCCTCACTGGCGGTGGTGAACCCACCACCGGAGGAGGGAAGACGACTGACTGGGGTGGAAATCTTCGACGAAACACGCCTGGGAGCCTCGACTAATCCAAGTGAAGCTAAAAGAGGGAAAAAAAGAACTAGAATGGGGGATTACCTAGCTAGGGGGTTGCTGTCTCTCTTGTGTGGCTGTCGGCGGTGCTCCAGTGATCACTCTGGTGATGGTGATTCGAGGGTTTTGGTGTGCTAAAGGATTGAAGGAGGGCTCTAGTGGCTCTGGATGAGGATGCAAAGGGTTCTCTGGGTTTCATGAAGTACTTTTTAGTGGGCTGGAAGTGGTGGTCGTGGACAGTCGGCGATGGAGTGTTTTATACACTGGTGGTGGCCTCTAGAGTCGTCGATTTTCCTCCCCAATGACTGAGGACCACCCGATGCTCGCCTGAGCTGGCAGTAGCTGTTAGTGATCGCCTGAGATCAGAGGGAGGAGAAGATACGGTCCGGAGTTCTCAGGAATGCTGCCATCGAAAAACTCGGGGGTCGTCGGAATTATTTTGTGTCTTTCCTAAGTTTTTGATTGAAGAGTAAATGGGGTGTATTGGGCTTGTTTTGGGCCTGCATGAGTGGGCTTTTGATTTTTTGGATTTTTGTTTTAGATTTTAAGGTTTTGGTTTTTGGTTTTTGGTTTTTAATTATTTGTTTTGGTGATTTTAGTTAAGTTTTTTGATTTTGTGATTTAAGGTTTAATTGGTTTTAAATTAGTATTATTTTTAAGTTTGATTAATTGATTTTAAATTAGGGTTTTTTGGATTTTAATTACTTAAAGGTTTTGAGGATTAGGGTTTTTGGATTTTAATTAGGATTTTGAGTTTAATTAGGGCTTTTGGGTTTTAATTAAGGTTTTTAGTTTAATTAAGGTTTTTGGGTTTTAATTAGGGTTTTGAGTTTAATTTATGGGTTTTGGATTTTAATTATGGTTTTGAGTATAATTAAGTGATTAGGGTTTTTTTGGATTTTAATTAAGGTTTTGAGTTTAATTAAGTGATTTGAATTAGGATTTTTAGGGTTTTGAGTTTAATTAAGTGATTAGGGTCTTTTTTGGATTTTAATTAGGATTTTGAGTTTAATTAAGTGATTTTAAATTAGGGCCTTTTTGGGTTTTGTTGCTTTAGGGTTTTTCTGAATTTAAATGGTTTAAAGTTTCATGTTGGAGTTTTAATTTAGATTTAATTGGTTTTTTACTTGATTAATTAGGGGTTTAATCTAGATTTTGGTTTAATTGTGTTAGAAATATACTTTGTTTTGATGATTATACTTGGACTAATGAATTTTTTGTATATTTTCATGAAAGAAAAATAAGGTTGCAGAATTGTAATTACTTGAGTTATGTAAACCTTATGAAAAATGTTGTAAATAAATATATAAGGATGTACTTAGAAATTTAGTTGTATCAAATATGAAGTGTCAAAATCGGCATACTGGAGAGAAACAGTATACCGAAACAGGAGAAATCAGTACACAAAAAGGAACTCTGAATCAAAGATGAAGAATCAAAAACGGCATACCAAAGAGAAACGACATACCGAAGCAGGAAAAATCGACACAAGCAACGGAACTCCGAAAGAGATTGTGAAGATAAAGCTGAAGATAAAACAGAATACCGTACTAAAATGGTATACCATATTAGGAGAATTCGGTATACCAAAATAATTCTAGCATACCGAATTGCCCGAGAGTTGCTGATTGAAGACATAATTGGTATTCCGGAGGTTAAAACGACAAACCGATAGACTAGTCGTTTATAACCGTTTTCTAGTCGTTAGACACATCTTTTGATGGTCCTTTGGCTATAAATAGGACTTCTACAAGCCTTGATAAGACACATCACTTCTATATACTTGTAACTCTCGATTACTGTGCTCAAACTCTGTCCTACATTCTCTTCACAAGCCGGTATTGTAATCTTTATGTGAAAGCGCTCTGTGAAAGGGAAGGCAATTTGTTGTAAAGCTACTAGATGAGGCTCTAGCTTCTCGGGGAACGAGAAGTGGAAGGAGCTAGGATTGGGTTGGTGGGATAGCCAACGCAAGTAAGTATTTTATCACTTTAGTATAATGGAAAAATCTCAAGAGGGTCTTGAGGAGTGGACTAGGCCGGGGTTTTTAGCCGAACCACTATAAATTGCCTGTGTATTCAATTTCTCTCATCTCCTTCATGTGCATGAATTAGTCTTATCCTCAAATTTATATGATTGTGTAATAGTTTCTTGTTTACTAACATTCTTCATTTTGATTAACTTGTAACTAAAATTGGAAAAGTAAATATTAAAAATTAAAATTCTTTATTCACCCCTCCTCTAGAGAAGCCACTCGATCCTACAAATTGGTCTTTATTAGGGTTTTGACTTAGACTTTGATTTCATTGGTTTTTTGTTTGGATTAGGGTTTCTTTTTAATTAGATTTATTTTTTAATGGATTTTGTTGAGTTTTACTTGATTAGGGTTTTAATTAACTTAGATTAGGGTTTTCACTTAATTAACTTGGATTTTAAGTGTTTTAAATGGATTTTATTTGATTTTGGTTTTAATTAGAGTTTTTACTTAATTAATTTTGATTTTAAATGATTTAAATAGACTTTATTTGATTTTGGTTCTAATTAGGGTTTTCACTTGATTAAATTGGATTTTATTTAATTTTGGGTTTTAATTAGCGTTTTCATTTGATTAATTTTGATTTTAAATGTTTTAAACAAGTCTTGCTTGGTTTAATTTTTGATTAGGTCAGAGTGGGCTTGTGTGGGCTCGAGTAGGTTTGTGGGTTTTGGGTTTTAGAGGAGTTAAGGTTTAGGCTTGGTGGTTACAACTAGAGCATCTTTTCAGAGGAGCCTACTGCGAAGTGATTGCAAAATCGGAGTGTCTACAGTATCAAAACAAATGTTTGTCATATTGTAATTGAACTTTAAAGTCAATAACTTAAACACGGTCGGTAACTTTGTGTAATTCTTACAACCTAGCCACAACAACTCCTCCATCTTTCTTAATAATTTATGAAATTCTTGAGATTCCTCACGTGGCTCTTCATTAATAGGCAAGTTGAACTCAGGATCTCTCAAAATCCATTACCATGTCCATAATAGGAGCAACATTCTCATGACAAAAACGGATCTCTCAATGCTTAAACTAATTCATGTGACCTTCCACAAATCTATTATTATACAAATGTATTTTCACATCATTTCTTAACTATTTTTTCTGTAATGCACGTTTTTTACAAGGACTTATAATCTTACTGTCGCTTTCTACAATGTCTTAACCCTAACTATATGCAAAATTCACAAATTCTTAAATACCATACTAAAAATTGTAATACACGTAACCATTCACGATTTGTGCATACATCTAATTATGACAAAAAGACATTATTTTTCACAAAATAAAGTTACAATAAGATGTCTAAATTGAAGAAATAAATGATGACACTTAAAATGAAATGTGACATAAGTGTTAGAATACTCTTTTGTTACTTTTGACAAATTTCTTGTCAATTCTTCAATGACTCAATAATTTGACAATGTAAATTCAACAAAATGAGAAACTTGGAAACTCTGAAAGAGAAGCATCATGCTTATAATATGATGAGATGAGAAATAAAAACTACAATTTTTTTATTAAAGTTGAAGTTACGTGGTGAGTTTTTTTTTTGTTAGATTAAAAATAAAAACTAATCTATCTAAGGTATTCCTAAAACTAGACAACTTCTAACTGTTTTAATGAGCTCGAGTCCTTAGGAGAATAATATCTATATTCATTTTATTAAAGGCCTTGGGACATCTAATGATTTACATAGTTATGTGGTTTGTGGGCAATGGAAAGGGTGATGAAATTCCCATCTCATATTATTTAATAGGTGATGCCCCTTAATGTATAACATTTACTATATTTTTGGAATGATATGCAATACTATTGATGAATGCATGTATAAATAAAAAATAGCAAATATTTATAATGCATGATTAGGATTGTAGGCGTTTAATTGAATAAAACAAGATAAAATATATATGTAAATTTGTCTATAATAAAGAATGATGCATGATTAGCATTTTAAGGTAGTTTGATTTTGATTATCACTTTCATGGTCATATTTGTGATGATTGTATAAGTGTAGACACCCCGATTTTGAGGTAACCCAGGAATGAGTGTCCCTATGTTGCTTTGAATGTGATCATCCCTTAAACCGAGCCCCAAACCCATTAGCCAGAGCCCAAATCAGACATTTGTGAGCAGGGCTGGCGCACCAACCTGGCGCACCAAGGTGGCGCACATCACTGGCGCACCAAACAGGCGCCCAGCTCTGGCTGTTGACCTTCCACCTTCCGGGCTGTTACTCTTGCAAACGAATGTGCCAACGAATATTCGAGGCTTTT
>JAMKQA010079038.1:0-11648 GCA_024699735.1 Posidonia australis
TCAAAATTAATTTTTCTAAATCCTCCTTAACTGGGATTGGGATTGATCAAACCTCTATTGTTAATGCTTGCAACCTGCTTGGTTGTAAGTCATCTGAATTGCCTTTCACATACTTTATTTTGCCCCTTCATCACAGGAAAGCCACTCGTAGGGACTGGCTCCCTGTGGTTGAGAAACTATCTTCTAAACTATCCCACAGGAAAGCTCATTTCCTTTCTCTTGGTGGGAGATTGACACTGGTTAACTCAGTCTTGTCTGCCATTCCCACATACTTTATGTCAGTATTACATATGCCTAAACAAGTTGAAAAAGATATTGACAGGATCAGGAGCAACTTCCTTTGGAAGTCTGATCCTTCTACGGGGTATGCATTTAGTTAAGTGGGGTTTAATCTGCAGAAATAAGCAGCAAAATGGCTGGCGGATTATCAATCTTAGAAATTTTAATTTAGCACTTAAATCTAAACTTACCTGGCAAATATTTTCTTATGACAATCATGCCATGTGGAAAGATTTAGTAAGAATCAGATACTTGCATTCTTCCTGGCCTGGAACCATTTTAAATACTTCTTCTAATTATTGCTCCCCTCTATGGTTTATTCTCAAAAGCAGTTTTACCACTGTCAACTGTTTTTCTTCTCACCTCTTGGGTAATGGAGAAGACACCTTATTCTGGGAACATATATGGTGGAATGGTAATAAACTGAAGTATTTGTTCCCTCAACTCTTTTCTATTTGTAGATGGAGAAGAGCTACTGTTAAAAAAAAATTTGAGATTGCTGGGACTGACTTTAACAAACTGTTTGATCTTTATAAGGTCCAACTAAATGAACGTATTAACCTGCAATCCCAACTGGATACGTTGGTAGATATTATCCTTTCTGCTCCTTTGGGGGAGGAAAGGGACGACATCTCCTGGATCCTTACCTCTTCTTTTAAATTCTCTATTAACTCTTGTTACAATATTCTAAATGATGATGGCTTAAGATTCTACTTATTCGAGCAGATATGGCAGACCTAGGTTCCACTCAAAGTTAAGCTATTCTCTTGGCTTGTAATTCACAATAGGAATCTTACAAAAGAGAACCTGGCCAAAAGAGGGTGGGCTGGGTCTAGTAACTGCATTTTTTGCAACTTAAATGTTGAATCTAATAAGCATTTATTTATGTTCTGTGCATATGTTTCTCAGATATGGAAGTTCTTTTTGGTCTCAGATTTATACCCTGGCTTTTATAATTTGGGACATTTATTTCAGCATAAACCTGCACTCAAGTTCAATTTAAATAATTGCAGCTGGTATGTCTTGATCCAAGTTATTTTCTGGGTAACTTGGAAAGAAAGAAACAGCAGAATTTTTCATGGCTCTTTTAAATCTCCTTATCTTATTGTTTTGGATATCATTGGACCAATGAATCTATGGTTAGATGTTCTTTTACCAGGGTTTGAGAAAGAGGATCTGAGGAATTCTCTTTCCTCCATGAAAGTAGCTTCGTCTGCAATCCGATCCGCTTCTTCTGAAACCTCTCACCCTGCTTCTGACACCATCCCTCAGCAATATGTCCCTGGTGATGACATGGGGCTATAGCTTCATTAGTTTCATTCCAATTTTTGAACTTGTTTCCCAGCTTTGTTGGCGTTGGCCTGTAATATTGGCAAGAACATTGCCTTTTTCTCTTCCTGTGATTTTTTGTGAACGCTAGTCTCTTGATTCCCCTGGATTTTTTCCTTAGGATAATTATATAATACAACTTACCATTACCAAAAAAAAAAATGAGCCTTGAAAGGAAATGATGTACAGTTGACACTCTTACTAATCTCTCAAACACATAAGTATGCAAGTATAAGAATGGAATGGAATTGGGCTCTCTCTCTTGCTAAGGAAATGAGAAATGCAAGAAGCTCTTGTGAATATGATAACTTTTGAAGCTCTAGTGTATGGGGTTTTCTTTTTGTGTCAAAGAGTGTGTCTATATATAGAGAAAATGGGTAGGAAGTGTATGTCCAACGGCTACAATGTCCTTTGATGGCTAGACATTCGATAGACTAAAATCAATTCAGTGTATCGAATGACTAACAGTTGTTCACAACAAACGGGTAATTCAATATACCAAAATAATTTCAGTATGCCTAATTGGTTCTCGATTCTGAACTTCTATAAGTCTAGATTTCGGTATACTGAAATTATTCAATATGCCAAAATGCCTTGAAAAGTCCTATTATTTAATGTTTTTCAATGAATGATTGATTTTAGGACTTTGGATAGTTTTTTAAGGCACTATGGCATTGTTCAAAAGATTATTACAAGTTCTTAAAATATAACAAATTATATTTACAATTACAATAAAAACTTTTTTTTTTGTCACGAGAAAGGAGGGAGACCCTCATAATATAAAAAAGAAAATAATGTACAAGAGCAAAAGGAGTGGGGAAGAAAACCAACAAAGCCAGAAGGCCCAAGGGTTCACAACCCAACCCACCAAGAAAGATCTTGGGCCGAAACAAAGGCCCAAGCAAAAAACCAAAATGACTAGGCCTAAGCCCACAGGAGGGCCAGGCCCAAAACAAAAACAGCCCGTAGCCTAAAAAACAGCCACAGAGGCCCAAGCACTGAAGGGGCAAAACCCAACAGACCAAAACAATCCGGACGGAGAGTCCATCAGCAAAAGAGATCAAAAACAATGCCCAACAAGGCCCAAAACGAGGAGCCCACCAAACGGCCACTCGGACGCCAAGTAGCCATCACAGTGAAAGAAACAGTGCACCCCCACCAAACCGCGCCGAACACAGTAGCATGCAAGCCCAGCGCCCGCGGCAGCAAACCACAGACAGGATCCAAGCGAGAACCACCAGACGTCGTGACAAAGGCACCCGCGTCAGACCAGCGCAGAAAATCCACCGCAAAAGCCAAACGCAAACGGAGACCAGAAAAGGAAGGCCAGCCGAAGAGGAAACACCAACAGGTCAAAGGAGGCTGTGGAAAATATCCGCAGGCGATCTCGGGGTGTAGTTGACCTCGTACAGTCTCTTGTTCCTCTCCATCCATATCCCATACAGGATACTAGAGGCCAGACGGGAGAGAAGAGGTAGAGGCTTCAGAAGCGGCCGCCTGAGCCAACCAGCAGCAGCATCCCTGATGGTGCGAGTCGTCCCCAACTGCCCAAGACCAGCAAGGCCCCAGATAATAGCAGAGAAGTGGCACGCCTAGAATAGGTGGTCCAGAGTTTCCTCAGCCAGCCCGCAGAGGGAACACAGAGAGACCACCATAATACCTCTCCGCCGCAATGCGTCATGAGTCGGAAGCGCATGTCGGAAAACTCTCCAAGTACAGAAGGCAGCCCTCGGAACACCCCCAAGCTGCCAGACAAGCGCAGCCCAAAAGCACTGGTCAACCCTCGCCCTGATGGCATGCAGGCAGAAGAGAAGGAGAATTGATCTCCAGTGGACATCCAAGTGATCGAGTCGCGACCACCCGAAATGGGAATAGGCAGGATCAAGGGCCACAGCTCATGCATATCCAAAGTGGTGGGAGACGGGAGGCACCAACGGCCGTTCTCGATCAGAATTTTCACGGGGGACTGGAGACTGCAACCCAGGTCGCAAAGGAGACGACGAGCAGCCAGAGGGTGAATGCACCCGGAGTAGCCAGCAATCCATGGATCCAGGAAGAGGAAAGTGTTGCCCCCGTCCCCGATACCATAGTGCAGTAAGGGGCGTGCCAAGTCCAACATCTTGAGGATGCCCTTCCAGGCCCAGGAGGCAGAGGTCGGAGGCTACGCCGTCCAGATGGAGCGGTTCCTAAGGTATTTGTCACGCATCCACTTGACCCAGAGGGCCTAAAGGTTCGTTTCCACCTCCCAGAAAAGCCTGAGGATGCCGGCCCGGTTGCAGTCGACCGTCCGGCGGAGCCCCAGACCCCCCTCACCCTTAGGGAGGCAGACCGCGTTCCAGGAAAGGAAGGAGCACTTACTGGACTCATGCCCGAACCAGAGGAAACGCATAAGTCACTTGTCGATCTCGTGGTGGACACTGGCAGGGAGCAGGAAGACCGAGGTCCAGTAGAGATGGAGCGCCGCCAAAACAGAACGAATAAGGACCAAGCGGCCCGCGTAAGAAAGCAGCTTGGCTTTCCAAGACTGAAGCCGATTGTCGATAGCCCGTAGAAGAGGAGCGTAGTCCCTGGCCGAAAGACGCTTGGTAGTAAGAGGAAGCCCAAGATACCAGACAGGAAATGAGCCTTCCGGAATATCCAAGTGAGACATGATCCACCTACGGTGAGGAACAGGACCCCCAAAGAAAATAGTGCTCTTCTGACGGTTCAGGTGCATCCCCGACATAGAGGAGAAGGAGTCCAGGATCTCCTTCAGCTTGCGAGCGTTCCTCTTGTCCGCCCGGAGGAAAATCATGAGGTCATCAGCGAAGGTAAGGTGGGAGACAGAAAGCTCCCCCAGACGCATAGGCGATAGCTCTCCCCGATCAACAAAGAATTTGCAGAGGTCGGAGAAGATCTGCATAGTGACGACAAAGAGGTAGGGGGACAGGGGGTCCTCCTGACGCAGGCCATTAGAAGAGGCAAACCACTCTGACCTCTCCCCATTGACAGCAACAGAGAAGGAGTAGTTCATGCACTCCTTAATCCAGCTCACCCATTTATCAGGGAAACCCAAATGCTGCAGAGCATCAGTGATGAACGCCCGCTGAATGGTGTCGAAAGCCTTACAGAGATCGACCTTGATACACATGTAGCCCACATTCCGCGACGTGTGCAAGTTGTGGCAGAGCTCATGAGCCAGGAGGACAACGTCACTGATCCGACGTCCACGGATGAAAGCAACCTGTTGAGGTCAATGAGATCAAGGAGGAGCAGCTTCAGCCGGTTAGCCAGAGCCTTGGAGATAATTTTGTAAGACACATTGCAGAGTGCAATGGGTCGGAAGTTATCCACACTGTCAGGCACCGCGATCTTAGGAACGACGCAGAGCAAGGTCTGGTTCAACTTCTTCAACAGCTTGGACGACCGGAGGAAGTTATTGGTCGCTTCCAGAAGGTCACTTGCGATGATAGGCCACGCCTGACGATAGAAGTAGCCATTGAATCCGTCATCACCAAGGGCCCTGCTAGGATTAAGATGAGAAACGATTCCCTCGAGCTCACGCGCAGTAACCAGAGCACAGAGGGCAGGGCAGGCCGCGGCAGGGATACGCTTGCAGGGGAGGGACAGAGGGAGGGGCGCCCGCACATCATGATGGTTGAGAATAGAGCAGAATCGCTGCGCAAAGGCCATAGCAATAGAGGGGTTGTCGTGAAGGACAGTCCCGTCCACGGAGATGCTCCAGACGGAGTTGCGTGCGCGATGAGCACGAATGGAGGCGTGGAAGAAGGCCGTGTTAGCGTCGCTTTCCCGAAGCCAACGCAGTCTGGATTGCTGCTAGGCCTGCATAGCTTCCCGCCAGTAGAGATCCTTTAACTGAGCGTGGTAGTTGCATTCCACCTGGATGAAGATGGAGGAAGTGGGATGAGACCGCAGGCGATCTTGGACAGCAGTGAGGGAGGCTTTGCAAGAAGCAATCCGCTCGGGGATGTTACGGAAGGTACATAGAGCCCACTCCCTGAGGCACCGCTTGAGGCCATTCAGCTTCATAACAAACCGCCAAGTGGGGTTACCATTACAGTGAAGACGCCACCCACGAACCACCACAGATAGGAAATCGGGGTGGGAAGACCAGTGGTTGAAGAAGCGGAAATAGCGCCACGGACGCCCAGTCTCGTTAATTAGGGAGATGGACAGAGGAGAGTGATCGCTAAGCTGCCTCAAGCCAATGAGGGTACTGCAGTTGGGAAAAGCATGCAGGAAGTCCGTGGAGATCAACGAGCGATCCAACCGACAAGAGATTGGGATGGCCTGCTGCATGTTACTCCAAGTGAAGGCCCCCCAGTAGAAGCCATCTCCGTGAGAGCAGCAGCATTAATGAAGGAATTGAAGTCATCCACAGCAGCCAGACAGCACTGAGCGCCACCAGACTTCTCCGTGCTGCCCCGAATACAGTTGAAGTCGCCCACCAACAGCCATGGTAGCGAGGGCCGGTGGGAAAGAAGGCTGGACCAGAGCGATCGCCGAGAGTGAAGATCATTAGCAGCATAGACCACCGAGAGGACAAAGTGCGAGAGGGAGGGAGAGCAGACATCAATCTGAGTGTGTTGGCTCGAATGAGCCAGAAGAGAAACATGAACCGTATCCTTGCTCCAAAGGACCAAGAGACGGCTGGCATTATCCTGAGGGTTCAGGACCTCGAAGTCGTTCCAGTGCTTCCGACAGACCTCCACAGTCCTGTGCTTTAGCTTGTGCTCCAACAGACATATAATGTCGTAAGGACGACGGCGAGTGAATCCCCGGATAGCGTGAAGCTTGCCGACGTCGTTCAGTCCCCTGACATTCCAGCATAGGACAAACATTAGACAATTCCCGGGGGGCTCTCCAGGGAGCTAGCCTTGTCCGACGACAGTTCCCGACTAGACGTACCAAGGAGACTAGGGTGAACCGTCTTCCTTGACTGGCGGGCTTTGAGAACCAGCTCCTCCACATCAATCTCCGGAGCGTCAAGCGCCGCGAAGACATTAGAACAGCTACCCCTAACCGCACCAGCCAATTTCCTGACATGCGGCGTACCCTTGAATTGGCGTTCGTTCCACCGAGACGGAGAGGCCCGAGAGTAGTCCTGTAGTGAAGAAGGCGAGGGAGGCCCCTCGAAGCAAATCGGGTCCGCCGCCGGGGTGCCAGGCTCCTCCGAGACAGCATGCACCAACCCAAGCAGGCCAGGCTCCACGACCAGAGGGGGCACCAAGGATGGCACTGCAGGCAGAGCAGGAGCAGGGGAAGGGGGAGGAGACGTGCTTCCAGGAGCCGTTCCAGCCTTCCCATCCTCTGTACTGACCGCAGGCAATGCAAGCGGACTCGGGGAAGAGTCCATCCTACGATCGGAGGGTTGAGTCACACAAGCACCCTGCCCATGCCCGAAGGAGTTACAGGCCTTACAGGGTTTAGAGATCCAGTCATACGCCACCACAATCTCCTCCAGAACACCCTCGACCTCCATGAAGGCAGTTGTCGGAAACGTGAAGTCAGCATCAATCTCCACACAAACTCGTGCGAAGTCCACCCTGGTCCCGGACGTCGTCGCCTCGTCCATGTACAGAGGCTTGCCCAGGGTGCTGGCTGCCCGACTGATAAGAGCTAGACAGCTTCTCCTTCTCGAAGCATGAGTCCACCGTCCACCGCCAGAGCACCAGCGGCTTGCCCCTAACGAACCACGGTCCACCCTCCAAGGCGAGCTCCAAGTCGCAGTCATTGGAGAATTTAAATAAGAGGAAGCCATTTCCTCTCGAGAGGATTTGTAGGTCCCCAGACAGCTTCCAAAAGCACTTGAAGTGCTTAGCAAGGGCGGGGACGAAAGGGTTTAGCCCAATGAAGTATCCCATAAGGACTCTGTCCCAATTAAAGGCCGCCTTCTCGACCTCCTCCGGGGGGCAAACAGCCACACGGAGCCCATTCCTGGTGGTAGGAGGGAAGTAGCACAGAGACCTGCTATTAACAGTTCTAGACCCCGCACAGCGGTCCGCCCAGGAGGACGACTTATCCGCAACAGGAACGTGGGTAGGTGCAGCACGCAGGGGGCGCGGCTGCGAGCGACCCCTGGATCGCGTTCTAGTGGCGCGACCGCCACGACCACGAGAAGAACCCCCCTGCCGCCAAAGGCAGGAGGGTCCGTAGACCGCAGGTCAGCAGAAGCATCCGCCAGCGGACGGAGGGCCTCCGGTAGAAAGTCCCCGAAGGTCTGGGAAGAGGGATTAGCGGATGGGTTAACAGAAGACATGTCGTCCCGAGGAGAGGACACGCGGATTAACCCATACCCGCAATCCCGATTAGGGGGAAAAGCCGTCCGAGTCAGCAGCCCGCCCAGCAGAATTCAAAAAACTCTGCGCGCTAGAAAAGCAAATGCAACCAAGAAATCTAGAGAGAAGGCAGACCTTCTCACACTAGAAATCTAGCCACCCTTACAATAAAAACTTGACACAATATATATATCTCAAATCTTCAAATGATTTGCCATAAATTGCCACATAAGCTCTTTCTAGTGTATTTCACGTTTTTCTTATTCCAAGGTCCATAAGAATTCTTCCTAGACCTATTAAGAAAAGTTAGCACACATTTTTATTTTGTTATCATCAAAATTGAGATCAAGCAACTTTTGCCAACAGAGTGCACATCCTTGCACCTGGCATTGTTGGCGTATTTTTTCTCAAATTTCGCTTTGCCTTTTGATTTCTTCTTCTTTGGTGGTCTAGATTCTACCTTGATGCTTGAAGAGGTCTTGAAATGAACAAGTGAATTAGCTGCAATCAACGTGGATTGTAAATCCTTGAAACCTTTGCACTGCAACTCAAGTTGCGCTCAATTTTATAGTCCTCTCAAGAAGTTGTAGAGACAATCCTCCTCTACCATGTTGTTGATCTCTAGCATTAATGAACCAAAACTCTTGATGTACTCACGTATGGTGTTGGTATGCTTGAGTCAGCATAGAGAATCATGTGCCACCCATGTGATATTAGTTGAAAGGAACTGTGCACAGAGTTTCTTAGACAAGTTTTCTTATGTTTCGACCTTGTCATTTCCTATGCGTGCGTGCAGGGTCCTCCACCACAACTCTACATCTCCTGTAAAGAATATACTAGTAGGATTTACCTTCTCTTGCTCTGAAGTATGTGTTACATGGAAATATGTCTCAATGTTCCAAAGAAAATTTTCAAGAGCCTTCATATCATGCTCCCTAGTGAATGCCTTTGGCTCAGACACTTGGGATGTAGCGTGCACAATTGCCTTCTTCAATGTCACCACCTCGACATGAAGAACCTTAATCTCTTCTAAGGTTTCTCGTGTCTTATCGAGCACAAGCAAGGCTCTCTCCTATCAAGCCTCAAGGTTCATGATTCTTACTTCCATTGTGTTGTTCTTGCTTGCCATCATTCTTGATTGTGATATCTGACACGATCCTTGAAGATCAATTTTTCTTCAAGATATCAGCAATGGAATCAAATGTCACACCTTTTTCTTGATCACTAGAGAATCAAGTGTGCGACACTGAGTTGGTCTGAGCGTGTAACCTCAATTTAGCCTCACTCTCACCTCTAGCACAAGCACACACCTCCAATCACTTGTACATTAGCATACACACACAATTACAATGAAGGACTTGACGATATAGGGAATGTTCTCTTTTTGTATCATTTATAAAGTACTTTGTGTACAAGGTTGAGAAGAAAGACATAATACACTCACTCATTATTGTTCGTCTTCCTTACATTATATGTGTTTATATGCACATGGACACACTCCCTCGTAATTATATTGCATATTTGCCTATAATCAATTCAACTCATTACATATACATTAAAGTCTTCATTAACATGCCTTAATCGATCTTGACCCATGCACACTTAAGTCCATTGAAGTTTTACTTGCACACACTTAATTACCTTTAAGTTTCATTACTCGTGCGCATTAAAGTGCCTTCAAGCTCCATCACCTGTGCACTAAAGCACATTGATTCCCACACATTGAAGTCTCACAAATCACGTGCATTGAAGCTCTATCATTTGTGCTTGATCGTAATGTCTACCATTGACTCATGCACATTCATGTGTCTTGAAGTCTACTTGTGCACACTAATGTGCCATTAGTGCACAATCAATGTGTAACACTTGATTAACCTGCACATGACCTGTGGCCATCATAGGTATCACACATCTTGTGCAATCAAGATCAGTATGCGACTTGCTTGGTCAAACGTTTACCTTCTTCAGTTACTTGCATGTCTCGTGCACAGTCACTTAGACTTAACCTCTTCTTGCATGTTGGTCTGTATTAGGATACTCCTTTCATGTCTACGCTCGAGGCTCAGTTCATGCACACGTTTTCTCGCGAGAACCTATTATTGACTTGAGATTAGAAGTGGGACACCTTGTGTTCTAATATTCTAATGTCCTAATCCTCGTCTGATAATAGGAGTTGGTAACATATCATTGAGACTTCCATGCTAAAAATCTCCCATGCGTATGATGAGAACCAGCGACACTACCACGTTCTAGACGTATTGCTATCGGTAGAAACATGGATTAGAGAAGTTAGAAGGATGGAAGATCAAGGGTAGAATAGGGACTTCAAGTGAAAAAGGAGTAGAAATCTTGTCTTTTTATCAATGTAGTCAGGATATACATTGCATGAGGCCTAGGCTTTTGATAAGTTAATTTTCTATATTTTCTATTCTGTTACGTTTTAAAAAATCATTATGAACATATATCCAAACTATCCATCTACTTGTACAAGAAATAATCGGATTGTAATTGTATATAAAGATAAAAAAACTCAGGGTTAGGCTCTCTGGACCGTCGTTAATTGGTTGATGGTGTATTTATATATTCTTTTTTTTTGCCACAAGAAAGGAGGGAGCCCTCAAAATTTATAAATGTAAAAATATATACAAGAACGAAAAAGTGGGGAAGAGAACCCACCCAAGCCGAAAGGCTCAAGGGTTCACAACCCAACCCCCAAAACAAGTCATGGGCCACAGCAGCCCAGCAACAAAAAGCCCAAGACAGTGCCGAAACCACATGTCCAGAGCAAGAAAACCCGATGCCAAGATCGCTGACAATGGCCACGCCATTCCAAAGAAAAACCCAGCAACAGGAGCAAACGGGCCAACCCAAACCCGAGAAAACAGTAGCATGCAAAGAGCGTCAGACCAGGCTGGAGACAATCCAGTAGAAAGTTGCAGCGCTCCGTGGGGTGTAGTCTTTATCAAAAGAACGCTTGTTTCTCTCCATCCACAAAGAAGCCATAACAGTAGTGAAAATCCCAGAGGTGCGGTGCTTCTCATTCTTCAGCAGGCGATCGAAGAAGTCCCGACAAAAGGAGGTAACAGCATCCAACAGATAGTGAGCATGGGTGTGCCTCAAGTTGGGGAGCAGGGTGTCCCAGATCAGTGAGGAGTACTCACAATTCCAGAATAGATGATCCAGCGATTCTTCATCGTTGCAGTAGAGAATACAGTGGGAGACGACAGTGATACCACGCTTCCTGAGAGCGTCGTGGGTGGGTAACCCATTCGAGAGAGCACGCCAGGCACAGAAGGCATAGTGAGGAGTTCCACTAGGCTGCCAGACCAAAGGAGCCCAGGGAATTGTCGGCCCCCCCTCACGTAGGGCATTCCAGGCAGAGCGAATGCTGAACCCATCAGAAGAAGGCAACCACTGAATAGAGTCATCCCTGCCCTTAATCTCAGTGGCCAGGATAGCTGGCCACATCTCCCTCCTGTCAAGCGTAGTCATCGTCGAAAGGCTCCAGGAGCCATCACAGATGAAGGAGCTGACCAAACAACGACGATCACTACCCAGATCACGACTAAGGCGCTCTTCAACCCAATCCCAAATGGATCGTTGATTTAACCAAGGATCAAGGAAGAAGAAGAACCTGTTAGAAATATTAACATTAATTTTGATGATTATTCATTTGTGCTTATTTTCATAAATATTATAACGTGAAAAAGATTTAGAAGTCTTAGCATGAATTCAAAAATACACACCGGCATCAAGAGCGAT
>JAMKQA010079039.1:0-19432 GCA_024699735.1 Posidonia australis
CTTTGGGTGATAACCTCAGAATCCGGCTGATGAGTCCGATAACTTATCACCATTTTCTTGCTGCTGATCATAGTCAGTACAGGATCCTTTTGTTTTTAATATTTCTTCAGCATTAGCATTTGCATCAGCATTGTTTGCTCCGCATCGGCCTTCAGATCTGCCCTTGCACTTGCATCTTGCATTAGCATTGCATTCAAGACATTTTTTGATCCTCAGCCACAAGGAAGGATCATCTGACTATTGATTAACTTTCTGTTAGTCTTTTTTGATCCTAGACATTTTTGCAAACAATACTCATTTCCTGGCCTATGTTGGCTGATATAATTTGTGGACTATATGTATTCCACTTGCGACATACTTCTTAGCAAAAACTCTGTATCTTTTTGATCTCTCAGGGAGTTTTTTGCCCTTGGGAATTATATTAATAGTTTGCCGTTAACAAAAAACAAAAAAAAACATATGAGCATAACTAAGAAGCTTTTCAAAACTAAAAAATGAATTATTCAAGGACCAAAACAAGCTCAATCCTGAAATCATTGCAATTGGCATCACTTCTTTAATTCTCTTGTGAATCCTTAAAATTATCAAGAGAAATTCGAGATATGCATCTGATGACATTAACATGGATAGGACAATAATTTTTGAAAGGGCATTTTATTATCATTCTTAGACCGATGTAGCCTGGGAAAAAAATGGTGACAACAAATGTTGTATGGAGAACTATGTTATTCTTCTTCTTCCTTGATAAGTAGTTTGTTTATATTAAGTAGTACTTTAGGTTGATGAGCTTTACTATTTTTAATAATTTGATCAACAAGAAAGGTAAAACATTTTTGATGTTGAATATTTTAAACTGCAAGGTATCAGCTTAGAAAGGAAATTTAGAAAGATGAATGCACAATTAAAAAGATCCTCTGCTTATTCTCATTCACTATAAATGTGCCTGCAGACCCCTAAGGGCCTGTTTGGACAAACATCTCAATTAAATTTAATTCCAAAATATTGAAGTACTACAGTTTGGTTGTCTATTTCAATACTATTGATTCAGAAACAATAATTATAGGAGCAAACCAGTTTGTCAGAAATCTATTTCATGAACATCTTTAATTAGAAAAACAAAAGAGGATCTCTGACTTATTTTTCTACAAACCGTGCTTTGGCTCAGAGTAAGGTATAAACTATAGTTTCTGAAGCATACACAAACTCTATTTTAGTTTTCTTTGTTTTACTTTTTGAAATCTATAAGTAGGTCAATAGTATGGTTTAAGGGGCATCCAACAGTAGTTTCGATTTTTGTTTAGAATTAAATATCTTATGCTCATTCAGATGTCCACAATGCAAATAGCAAGAGAATCAGAAGTATTTTTGTAATTACCGATAATTATGGCAATACAGATGGATGAATGAAGCATCCAACTAATTACAACAAACTGACAAATTAATCTGCAACAGCGTACTAATGAAGGCAAACTCAAAGAGTAATTAAGCTAATTAATCTATCTCTCTGATGATGAGACACAGATTAATCATCCACTGGCATCGAAAGGACCAGTCCATGACCATCATTGAACCCTTGCACCTTCACCATCGTCGACCACTCGCTGTCGTTGATGGCGAAGATGTTGTTGCTGCTCCACTGCTTCATGGACCCTAATGGTCTGTGTGGACAAACATCTCAATTAAATGTAATTCCAAAATATTGAAGTACTTATTTTGGTTGTCTATTTCAATAATATTGATTTGGAAACAGTAATTATAGGAGCAAACGATTTTATCAGAAATCTATTTCATGAACATCTTTAATTATAAAAAAAAAAAGAGGATCTCTGACTTATTTTTCTACAAACCATGCTTTGGCTCAGAGTAAGGTATAAACTGTAGTTTCTGAAGCATACACAAACTCTCTTTTAGTTTTCTTTGTTTTACTTTTTGAAATCTATAAGTAGGTCAATAGTATGGTTTGAGGGGCATCCAAATGGGTCCCCAAGTTATGCTCTGTACTTCATGGTATTGCTTGATGTGTTTGTGTACAATTACAGAGCAATGGATAATTTTGTGCTTTACTATCTCTTAGAAGTGTAATTCTGGTAACAATTTTATTCCTATTTCAGGCACAAATGCTCTTTGCTTGACAATGGATGGTTCTGAGAGAGCATACCAATTCTTGGTAGCTTTGCCACAGGGCAGAAGTACAAAGTCTGATTATGATGGTGCTTCTTACATAGTTTTCTACACTGATGGCCATTACAATATTGATGAAGTTGTAAGAGCTAAACTACCCATTCTTAGCGCAACAAAAGAACATCTCAAGGCTTGTGACTATCAAATTCTGTCACATTGAATGTTGCTCTGTCATCAGATTCTTAGGACAAAAATGGGTTGCTTAGCCTATTAAATTTCCTCTCTATCAGAATTTAAACAAGGATTGCCAAAAGCCTGTACAGAAGGCTCAATACCCTATAACCATTGTGAATGGGAGATTATTACTGTGAGCATGTCTAGCAATGTTATCTAAGTTTGCCCTTGCCTCATTCCTTCGTCAGTGTGCAAACAAGGTAAGCCCTCGTGTAACACATAGCAATGATTGTCTGCATATGTATTTAGTTATTGTAAATGTATAGTGACGGGATGACTTCTCTTATCATTTCTATTTGAGGTGTTGGTTTACTAAATGTAGATAGTTTTATGCATGTTTGGATGAGATACTGGTTGTAGCAAATTAATATAGATATATTAGTCAAATGACTGCAGCCAAGGCCATATATTCTTGATTTTGCAAGACAATATTTCTATTTTCTATATTCAGTAAAGAGATACAATATATTTCATGAAACGTTGGAGGTTCCCTGGCAGGAAATAGTTAATGGTATATCCTACGATGGAACTTCTGTGGAAAAGGTAGTATGGGTGCGAGTGCGACAAGAAATACAACTTCAGTAGGGGGTAACCTACTTATCATAATTGATGTGATTTGTTTACCCTATAAAGTCCTTTGACCAAGACCTTCATTTATCTTAGGGAAAATTAATTATATGACAGAACTTGAGAAGTAATTTAGTGATAGGGAAAATGATTGGTCAACTTTCAATTTAGAGACAAAAAGTTAATAATCCATTAATAATGTTAAAGTTTTCCATTGTTATCCTTTCTTTCATTCATTACTTACCACCTTATCTTTATCTCACTTACTGTCATTCTTCATCTGCTCCAATAGGCCAACCCTTTGCAACATTGCATTAAAGAGCAATTGGAATGGGTGTAGATTGTTATAAGTGCTCTCTATTGAGATCGTTAGCGACTCAAGTAAGGTTCATCCACTCATGCTCTTCTCTAAGTTCATGCTTTTCTCCAAATAGGTTCTTTGTTTATTCATGTGATGGGTGTGTCTAATATTGGGTTCTTTATTTTAGAAGATTGTAGTGGATGTTTTCAGTTAATAGGCTTTTTGATTTTTAGGATTGTGATGAGTGTTATTCCATATAAAATCTTGATAGAGGATTACGATGTATGTTCTAATAATGGTTGCCATGATGGATGTTTTGTTGGATTTCTCTTTTTTAAGGAAAATTGTAAACTTCCTTATCTATTAATTTTATGAAATAAATTTTAACTGTATAGATGCAAACTTTTAATAGTTAAATTATAAACTCTGTCCTTTTGTATACTAAATTAATTGACTTTCTAAATTGTCTTGATATACTAGGTATTGTTATGAAGAAACTACTTTAAAGTTGATTGCTTGCTTCTTCTAATCAGAGGATAAAATGACTTATTTATAAAGGAATACAACTTTAGATAGTCTGCCTGCTTTTGCTTGTTCAAATTGGAAAATTCTCACTTCAAACACATTTCACTTAGTTTATTCAATGTTCGACGAGGTGAAATGTAAAATTTTTCTACTTTCTGATTTGGATGTTTAGGGTCCGTTTGGTATAGTTTTTAGGCAACTTTTGAGCATATAGCTTCTCTTTAGAAGTTATAATGGTCTAACAGTTCTACCAAACACTACCAGCTTCTTAGAAGCATATAGCTTTTAGAACAGTAATCTCTTTACATTTTCGGAAGCTGGATTATAACAGCTTCTTGCCAGAAGCTAGCTTTTACACTTGGATTCAAAAGTTGAAGTTCTACCAAATGGACTTTTAGTATATGATTAACATGGCATTTGAACGTAAACTGCATAATTTGAAAGTTCTAGTGTAAGATACAAAAGATTTGGATAAACCAATGCAAACAATCTCACAACCTTCCATCAAATGCCCACCCAAATTTATTGGCGCAACATTGCAAGTAGAAGATCATATGATTGGTGAAGACTAGATATATATTGAAGGAAGTCAACCAAAGCAAAAACAAAAAATGGTTGGTCTTTGAGAAAATGAATTGCTGTGATTGGGCAAGAATTCCTTGATATAAAACCTTTTCACCGTGTCCTTTGTAAATATGCAATTTCTTGGGGTTTCAATCACATGTATTTGAGGAATGTTCCTAAATGAGGTATTGTTAAATGTGTTAAGGAAAATTGCTTGTGGAACATTCATGTCACAAGAGTTTTAATGTGTGGGACCTTTGAAATCAATATATTTCATAAGGAACATGCTTGTAGCTAGGGTATTGTTATTGAGGAGCATCCTAAGGCATCCATAATGTAGGTAATCGATATTGTCGAAAGTAAGTTTGAAAAGCTGTCATTTATATAGACCTTGTGATTTAAAGAAAGATATAACCAATGAATATGGTATTGGGATTTCGTATCACAAGACATAAGTCGGTAAAGAGTTGGCTATGTAACACATGTATGGTGAGGAAAAACCTTTTTTGATAAATTGAGATGGTAGACAGAAATTGAGTTGATGAGAGCTAATTGTGCAAGATAGGAATACACTATGCATGCCACCAAGGCATGACACTTGATCCTTTGAAGAAATTTCATGCACAAAGAAGAGCTAGATAGAAATTTCAAATCCGAATATAAATAATATATGACATCAAACATCTTATATCTCTAGAGAATCAAGCTTTGCGACAAAACTATGAATTTTCTAAGAACTTGTAGATTATATAAAAGCTAATAAGAATCATAAACAATTTAGTTAGTGATCCCAAAAAGAGAGAAGAGATAAGACGAAGATGAAAATGCTATATGTTCAATTTATTCCTAAAAACAAACGCTCATATGATCAGATTATGAAACAAAAGTTGGAAAGAAACAGTAGCTAAGATAACAAATCTGTAGTGGTGTCATGTCCCAAAATTTTCATAATAATTTAACACAAATTAAATTACAGGATATTAAAAGCTAAACAGAGACATCAACTATCAGGAACCTCTGTATGTGACTATGAGACTTCGGACTATATGCACTATACTAAACCCACTGCATGTCTGTACCTGCAACTCTAAAACCACAAAGAACAAGCGTGAGTGACAGAAGTCACCCAACATGCACTCCTACAAAACAGCGGAAAATAAAATTATGTTAATTTTTCTTTTAAATTCATTTCACAATCATTTTCTCTAAAATCTCATAAACCATGCCCACACTGGCTAAAACAACAACCAGGGCTCTATTAGCCTAAAACCACAAATGAGACCCTCAATGGTTAAAATCACATACAGTGAGTCGGGAAGTCCGGCGTCAGGCAACCAATTCTAGCAATAAACAGTCCACCGAGGAGCAACCACGGTGTTTGCATTGCTAGGTGAAGCCACCTTGTGTAGGAGCGATCACTGTCCCGCGATTCTCCCACCAAGAGAATCCTCACAAAGCCAACCCCTCTTTGGGAAGGCAATCCTATCTCTCAGGACGCTACTAGCTATGGGCACGTGTTCTACCTGCACTGGTTACCACAGGATACGCCTCCCCACGACGTCCTCCACATAGTGCTCAGGAGGGAGTGTCATACCTCCACACTAGACAACACCCAAGCCTCAGTGCTCACAGCAACAGCAGGAGTATCATACCTCCCAGTCATGCAATAAGACACCTTAACCGGCGGACCACAACCCTAACCTTGAGACGACAGTCAAGGAGTCTCATACCTCTAAAACCTGGCAACCTCAGCCTCAGGTATCTCAGCCTCCGACCACGACCAGGGAGACACGCCCGAGCACTCTAGAATGTCGTCACATTTCCTGGTTTCGATGACATGGTCCCATAGTGTCTCGGGCCATACACAGCAAACCAGGAAAATCATTTTCCAAAATTGCCAATTCATCTCTTTGAAAACCATTTTCAAATCATTTGATATCTTTGAAAAAATTTTCAAAACCTTGGCAAAACGGCACATCAGGTGTTCCATGAGATCACCCCTGACGGCCCACAATCTCATCTTAAATGGGTAAAATAAACCAATCCGAGAAACCCTCAGAAAACACATTTTTATAGAACAAACTGGGCCCTGATTCGGCATGCTGAAATGAGTTCGGTATGTCGAAATTTATTGGATAGGTCGACCGGAGAGATTCGACAGATCGAATCAGCCTGAGGACTAAAATTGATAGAGAATCAGCATTCACGAAAAGGTTTGGTATACCAAAAATCACTGATTCGGTATGTCATTTCGACTTCGGTATGTCGATTTCCGCGATTCAAGAAAACAGCCTAAAACTCAACTTTTGAAATCGTCCAAAATGGGACCTTAGGGTGGACCTCCAAAACAAGCAGCAAAAATCACACATAAAACATAAGATGTAGACCCTCAAGTCTACTCCTAATCCACACAAACAAAACTAAAATCCGTTCATCATTTAACAAGATACAAATTTGCAAAGATAGAAGAATCAAAAGGACCCAAACCACAACCACCGTCATAAAATACCATAAATACTACCATAAATTCTCATAAAATTAGAATAAATTCTAGGAATGTAAATTTACCTAGATTTCATGCATCCTATTATTTTCTACCAATTTTATGCTTTCTACACATTTGTTGGAGTTGCATGCCTTAACCGAGCTCTCTGACGATCCAACTTTGATCTCCGACCAACTCCGGCGACTCCAGGTGTCTTCAACCACTCCGCGACCTCAGGGACACCACTCTGAAGCTCTGAATATTGCCACGAGCCACTGCACACCGCCACAAAGCCCTGAGCACACCAAACAGAGCAACAGGGGAGGAAGAAGAATGAGAGAAGAGAGGGAGAGTGAGGTGGAGGGGTGAGTGGAGGAGAAGAGACGAGAAGGAATGAAGAGGGGAAGTGGCGTGCTCGGGAAGGGAAATGGTGGAGCGGGAAGGAGGAGGAGAAAACGTGGAAGAAAGGTTATCGACCACGACTTAAATACACGTTGATGGTGGTAGTTGCATGCATGCTTGCACAGAGCAACCACTGGCCTCCTGCACGAGCCAATAACCCACCGCACCAATCACTCCTACCAACCGGTCCGCAAACGTAGGCCCCACATGAACTCACACCTGGGCCCACAAGCACTACTCCACAATGCACAGCGACAAGCAAATCGAAGCCGACCCACGAGGTCCAAGCCCAAAATTACAAAATCACATTAACGAGCCTCGAAACATGTAGACACCCCGGTTTCATCCAATGTTGGTAGGCAGATCCGGTGGAGAGTGCAACTGGACAGCTGACTTGGTCCTATCCCAATTCTCCAACCAAGCCCATAAACTTAGACCAACCCAAAACCTCTAATTACTCTAAACTCCACTCGTCCAACTAAGCCAACACTTAAAACCTAGCCCGTGCGCTCTGGCCCAATGACATGTGCGGCCCAAGCGCGCGTCAAGGCTAGGGTAGCACGACAGGCACCGCCTGACTTGTCACTTTTGTTGTATGACCTCGTACCTCGTATGAGCGATGTCGTGCACAGAGTGCCAGTTTGTCCCTCAGCATGCCTGACATATCCAACCTTCCATGCTTTACACCGCCCGTCGCTGCACGCCACCTCTGCAGCATGCCGACGAGCCATCCCCTAGCATCCTTGACACTGAGCCACCCACGCCATCAACCACCTACCACGTCAGGAGCAACCACCAAAACTCCCTCGAGCTCCTTCAATCAGGGGACATCCAAGCATTCGTACAAGAGGAGGGTAGAGAGAACTCAGGGAGTTAAGCTAGAGAGAACCTGAAACCAGTGAACCCAACACCCAACTCCGACCACCTTCCGCTTTTCCTCTCTTCGGCGGATGCCCCAAGCTCCCTAGCCGATCTTCGCTTACTCCCTAGCCATCCCAAGCTCATCATCAGCCCTGCATTCAACCGTCTAGCCTCTCGCCAGAGCCCACCGTCTACCAGTGCTGACGACACTCAAGGCCACCAATAGGTAACATTCTCTTCCCTTCTTACCAGAGGGTAACTTAGGAGCGTGAATTAGATCTTTCTACACTATTTTCTCGTGATTTTCTTTACTGTCCTGTTGCATCCTGCATTCTCCCCACCGATGGTCGGCCCACGCCGACGTGAAGCTCTGGCCCCTGAAGGCCCGGCTCGACCTATCCCGACGGCGCTTGTCCTCCTCCTCTCGCTCCCCCGAGCTGCTGAGTTGCCTCCAAGCCGGAACCTCCTGTGGAGGCTCACCGAAGGGAGGCCAGCGTTGACGTCGGTGATGGTGGGGTGGGGAGGATAACCCCCTGCATCTCATTGGTTTTCTTGAATTCTCATCATGCCATGGTGACCCCCTTGATCTCCTATGCGGCCCTTGTCGTCCGGTGATGCCCTGCTCACCAAGGAGGAGTGATGAAGGAGGAAGGTCTGGCCCCTGTCCCACCTGTGTGCCTCGATAGCGTGCCCCATATGCACGTATCACTCCAGGCCCAGATGGGGTTAGACCCGACCAAGCCAAGGCCACATCTGCCCTATTCTAGGTCATTCATGCATGTTTTGTTTCTTTTAGCATGGTTTTACTCTTTGATTTACTCATATCCCATGTTTTTTTTGCTTGACTGTTCCCTGATGAAGTGGCTTTTCTCGATTCTTAGCCAATGCATGAGCCCTAGCCTGATATATCCCCTCTACATCTTAGTAATCATTGCATTGTACTTCTTGTGTGCCTAAATAAGGCCATGATGGCAAATAGCTATGACATCTCTAGGAGGCACGTCGTAGTTGCACGAGTAACCTGCGCGTGGCACATGTGCGGGTCATCCAGGGGTAAAATCCAGCTCAGCTTAGCCATTGGTCTCACCACACCTGCGTCCTATGTTTTAGTTTTATGTCTCTTGTTTTGATTGCACTCAGTTTTCAATATGTCATACCCTTTTAGCCATACAATTTATCTTTCTTGCATCATCCATATAACCCCATCAATTGGCATCTAAGTGCCTATATTTCCATGCACGCGAGCGAGATTCCGTGAAAGATCGATTCATTGGGTGTGTGAGGGTGCATAACTCCTTCCTCGTACGCAATAGGAGTCCTTACCCTTTCTCCGATTTGCAATGATCCATGTGTCGAATCCTTTTGGCATGAGTTATCTTTCATTCACCTTCGATTTCGAGTTTTTTGATTTTCCCGATACGGTTTTCCTTGTCTTCCCGTTTTGAATAGACTAGGTGGCAACTTCACGTTTTACCTTCATATCGCTTTCTGGTGTTTTCCAGTCAATTTTTCGCCCTCGGAATCGCTAGATTTGCTGTGGCCCTACCAACTCCCATATGATCCTAACCGCGTGGGAGCGCGGTTCCCTTATGTTGGCATGGTCACAAAACAGTAACACCCGTCCAAGAATAAATTCATTAAAAATGTAAATAATTACAAAATGAATTTACGGGTGTTACATCCTAATCACCTTAAAAGAAGATTTTGCTTCCGAAATTACTAGTAGGCGAAAAGATATGGGTACTAGGCTATGATGGCTTCCTTACATTGCCACGTGGCCTCCTTGGCTCCATGATGTTGCCACCACACCAAGACCAGCTGTAGACACCTCATATGCTTGCAAATGGACCTTAAACCCTAAAACTAACCTATATCAACTTCAAAATCTTAAAATTAATTCAAAACATAATCCAAAACCTTAGAATTAATCCAAAACCCTAGAATTGATTCAAAACCCTAAAATTAATTCAAAACATAATCCAAAATCCTAAATCAAACCTTAAACCCTAATCAAACCATAAACCTAATTCAAAACCCTAACTTAAACCTTAAATCAAACCCTAAAACCTAAATCAAACCCTAAACCCTAAATCAAACCCTAAACCCTAAGTCAAATCCTAAACTCTAATTTCAAACCCTAACAATCTATAACAACTTCCCACTCCACCATGACAATCTATAACAACCTCTAACCACCCAGACAAAGTTAACCACTTCCTACATTCATCATAACAACTTATAACAACTTGTAACCACTAAAACAAACCTAACTACTTCCCACCTTCATCATAACAACCTATAACAACTTGTAACAACTTTCAAGAATCTCTAACTAACCATAACAAACTACTCTAACAACCTACCTAGCCATTTGCAATCTTATAAATACCCCCCATTTACAAGAGAAAAAGGGAGGAGAAAAAGGAGAGAAAAATTGAGAGGAGAGCGACCAAGGTGTTTTCTCTCAACCAAAGCTACCAGAGTGGTCTAGGATCGAAGAGGAAGCTTGAAGAGAGGAAAAATCAAGTTTCAGGCCATCTCCGGTGACTTCCAATGGTCATCTCCATTGCCAGCTCAGGTATGCTCCCCTCAAACTTCAATTTCTTACAAAAATGATTCCCTAGATCCTCCTCCTTCTTCCCCAACTGATTCTAGCAGTGCCAGATGGCTTCCCTGGCCGGAATCGAAGTTTCAGGGGTCGCCAGACGTGTTTTCTAGCGATGAAGGTGGGGGCACGAATCCAGTGGATGATTTGTGCCCAAGATTGCTCAATCCACTCAACACAGTCCTCCTCTTGCTTCTCTGATCCCCTGGATGCCGCTTCGAGCTCACTGGAGGTCACCAGGAGCCGCTCGCCAAAATCGCGACTCTTCATCGTTGTCGAGGAAGAAGGTGAATAGTGGAATGCGATTCGGAGCTCCATGCCTCGCAGTAGTGCATCGCCCCTAGGGAAATGATCTACAAAACTTCCCCAACACTTTGAAGTAGCCAAGAGCTCGAATCGAGCCTTGAGTTGCCTCCATAACTGCCATCGTCGGAGCATCACTGCAACTCGATAAGGAGGTGGAAGAGCGGAGCATTTCGAGCCTCTGGATGGAGGAAAAGCTTCCTCTCCTCGTCCTCGTCCCTCCGGAATCTCAGAGCCACCACGTCGTAGCCTCTAGGACCTCCTTCTTCCACGACGCCATCATCAGAGCTGCATTGACGGCAAGGGAGGTCAGCAGCCACCTCCGACCGCTGGAAGCCTCATCGGAGCCGTCAGATCTCTCCACCTTCCTCTCTTCTTGCTCCTAGAGAGCTTCGATGCCAGATCAGGCATTGGGATGCTCTGGAAGGGCATCCCAGACAGTCATCGACAGCGAGGAACAACCACGGCATCCGCACTGCCAGGTGAAGACACCCTGTATAGGAGCGATCATCGTCTCGCGATTCTCCCACTTAACAAACCCTCACACAGCCAACCCCTTCCTAGGAAGGTAGTCCTGTCTCTCAGGATGCTACCAGCTACGGGGCACGTGTCCACCCACACTGATCACCACAGGATATGCCTCCCCACGACGTCCTCCATACGGTGCTCAAGAGGGAGTGTCATACTTCCACACCCGACAACACCCGAGCCTCAGTGCTCACAGCAACAGCAGGAGTATCATAGCTCCCTGTCATGCTACAAGACACCTCAACCCGCGGACCACAACTCTAGCATTGAGACAACAATCAGGGAGTTTCATACCTCCAAGACCCGACGACTCTCAACCTCAAGTATCTCAGCCCCCGACCTTGACTAGGGAGACACACCCTACCACTTGAGAATTTTGTCACATTCCCAGGTCTAGACGACATGGTCCCACAGTGTCTCGGCTCACACACAGCAAATCAGGAAAATCATTTTCCAAAACTACCAACTCATCTCTTTGAAAATCATTTTATATCCTTGAAAATTCTTTCAAAACCTCGATAAAATGACACATAGGGTGTCCCATGAGACTACTCCTGATGGCCCACAATCCCATCTCAAAGGGGTAAAATAAACCAATCTGACAAATCCATAGAAAATACATTTTTATAAAACCAACGGGCCCCTGATTCAGCAAGCCGAAATGGGTTTGTTATGTCAAAATTTCCTAGATCGGTCACCGGAGAGATTCGATAGATTGAATCGACCTGAGGACCAAAATTGACAAAGAATCAACATTCTAAAAAGGTTTGGTATACCGAAAATCACTGATTCGGTATGCCGTTTCAACATCGGTATGTCGATTTCTGCAATTCCAGAAAACAGCTTAAAACTCAACTTTTGAAATCGTCCAAAATGGCACCTTGGTGCGGACTTTCAAAACAAGTTCCAAAAATCACACGTAAAACATATGATGTAAACCATCAAGTCTACTCCAAATCCACACAAACAAAACCAAAATCCATTAATCATGCAACATGATACAAATTCGCAAAAACAGAAGGGTCAAGAGGACCCAAAATACAACTATTGTTATAAAACACCATAAATACTACCATAAATTCTCATAAAATCACAATAAATTCTAGGAATGTAAATTTACCTAGATTTCATGCATCCTATCATTTTCTATCAATTTCATGCTTTCTACACTTTGGTTGGAGGTGCGTACCTCAAACGAGCTCTCTCGCGATCCAATTTCGATCTCCGACCAAATTCGGTGACTTCATGTGTCCTCGACCACTCCGCAACCTCAAGGACACCACTCCGGAGCTCTACACATCGCCACGAGTCGCCACACATTACCACCGACTCTTGAGCACACCAAACAGAGCAACAGGGGAGGAAGAAGAACGAGGGAGGAGAGGGAGAGTGAGGTGGAGGGGTGAGTGGAGGGGAAGAGACGGGAAGGAAGGGAGAGGAGAAGTGGCATGCTCAGGAGGGAAGTTGGCGGAGCGGGAATGAGGAGGAGAAAATGTGGAAGAAAGGTTGTCAGCTGTGACTTAAATACATGTTGATGGTGGTAGCTGCATGCTTACATGCACAGTGCGACCACCGGTCTCCTGCACGAACCAACAAGCCACCGCACCAATCACTCTCACCAACTGGCCTACAAATGCAGGCTCCATGTAGACCCACTCCCAGGCCCACAAGCACAGCACCACAATGCACAAGGACACGCAAACAGAAGCTGGCCTATGACGTCGAAGTCCAAAATCACAAAATCACACTAACGGACCTCAAAACAGTAACACCTGTCTAGGAATAAATTCATTAAAAATATAAATAATTACAAAATTAATTTACAGATGTTACAAGTGGAGATAATTCTACCTTTATCTAAAGAAAATATTAGGTGAAAACAAAAAGAAACTCAACTATCCCTTAGTTATTCTAGTGACAAGAATTTTTAAGTGAGGAAGTTTGGAGGTGATTAACATTCATGCTGAGTTACTTGAACATGGGCACTTTGTGATGGAAAGGGCCACCATATCAACTTTTCCGATCATGGAGTCTAGCCCCATTAGTTGATTGAAAACTGTTAAAAAGTGGCCATATATATGGTTTAATAATTAAGTCCTTCCACTAATCACATGGCAATTTGTGTTTCTACTAAAATTGTAAAACAATTTATTTGAGTAGCTAATTCCTCTATCTAGGGTCTTAAGTGAAGCTAATGTAGTTAGTCATGGTAATGTAATTAGGTTGTTTCTCTTTGTCACATATATTGTTTGATGTCCTGATCATGTTTTCTAAATTAGCATGGTAATAACTTCTAGTTAATTCAAGTACTATGATATATTAAGTAGCTCAAACATAAGTAGAACTTATTCTATGCTTTTAGAAAGTTAATTAAGGATGCGAGTATCTTATCATAGATTAACACAAAGCAAAAAACATTAAACATTCAAAAAGAGTGTTTTTAGGATTTTGTGTAATATCTATTTCATGCCTTGTTATATCATATATGTCTTCAATGTCATGATCATGGTTTCTAGATTAGCATAATATAACAATTGCATAACTAATTGAAATACTAAGATAATTTAAGTAAATCAAACATAAATTAGGCTTATTCTATGCTTTGTGAAAGATTAATTAAGGATGTGAATTTGTTAACATAGATTAACGTAAAGGAAAAATATTAAACATTCAAAAAAAATTGTTTTGGATATAAGTTATGATATATCTATGCCATAACGACCTTAGTCATCGTCCCTAATCTAACTACAATATCGACTCTGTACTTGCAAAACATACATCAAAGTACACATAAGTGATCACCTAAAAGGTCATCTAGCACATACTCACCTAAATACAAACCTAAAAGCCAACTCTACAAAACAATATCGGAAAATAAAAATGGAAAGTCAGACTCCAAAACAACACCAAAGTAATAGAAATTAGGCATCTCATTTAGATACTACGAAACCACAATAAGGCAATTTACTATTGCCCAACAAGTATGAATCCATTAAAATATGCCTTTTAAAACTGTTTTTCTTTTTTTTTTAATCAAAACCATATGTATATTTTGAAATCTCATATGCACAATTGAAATAGCTACTCTATTCTAGGTCAATTTCAAAAGCAAGTCCATTGTGCTTCTCAAATTTCAAAACTACAATGATCGAAGCATAGAAAACAGGTTGCATCTTCTCATAGAAGCATGCATCTAAAATTCATTCCAAAAATGCTTAAAACTCAAACAACACAATTAACGCCTCCAAGCATCACGACCTCACATCTTCTCACACTTGGAGCTATTACTAAATAAATAACTCTGAAATAAATGAAATAAATTAAATTAAACAACTAACAACAAATAATTACTAAATCAATCTAGAACCTGTGGTGTGCGAGTATGTGACTCCTGTTATATGTATTAGACTCTTATATTTATACCTGTAAGAAAATCATTAAAATACCTGTGAGTGACATCTAAAGTTACTTAACACACGCGTACTAACCTACTAAAAATAGTAAATTGGGATTGGAGTTGTTGACATTCAACTTCCCAAACTACACGCAGCCCTTTTTGGGAATACCCAAAATCAAAACCTATAAAGGAACCAAAACATGAAAAAACCCTAATGCATATAAGCATAGTAATCTCTTTAAAATATGCTTTTGAAAACCGAAAGCCCAGATCTCTTCAAACTTGAGTTCTGCACCAAAGCACACCACTAAAACAAGCATCTCTACTAATGGTGCTAGGAAACCTGAATTACTGAAAACCTCGATGCATAAAATCGTATAGGTGTGCATCCCAAACAATATCACCAAAATCTCTGAAAAGAAGTATCTTATCTCGATACCATAATATCACAATAAGGCAATCCACTATTGCCTCACATGTAGAATTCCTTTAAAAATATACTTTTCAAAATTATTTCTCTTTTCTTTTCAAAACACATGCATCTTTTGAAATCTCCTTACGCACTCTTGGAATGGCTACTCTATGCCAAACCAAGTTCAAAACTAACACAAAACCACATTCCAAAAACCAACACAAAACTACATCTCTAACCAGGGTCTCCTTTAGACTAGAGCTTGAAAAACCTCAATCATAGTTCAAAAACCATAATTCACGTATCCAGTGTGAAAAGCTGTCGTGTCACTTTGGCCACAAGCGACTGATCAGCCACAAACGGTTGTTCAGGGACTCTAACCTTGAAACGCACTGCATTATCGCGGTAAGACCATCCCATGCAAGAGTCCACCGGCCCAGGTTCTTACTTGAAGAACCCTCAAAAGTCCACACAGGGTACGTCCTCTCGACGTCCTAACTTGGACCAGTTGGGGACTTAAACCCTGGACCCTATCATCTCTATGTTCAGGCCACCAAGGGATTCAAACCCCAGACCCTACCAATGCTCCAAGTTCAGGGACTCTAACCCCAAACACTTCCAGCAATCCAAGTCTCAAGGACTCTAACTCTTAACCTTGCTGGGAACAACTTGGCAACCACGATCTTGGACTCGCACTGGATTCTCCATAAGTATCAATCGTCCTTGGTCTGTTAGTATGATCCTTTGGTCCACTCCTACCAAAAATCATGAAAAACACTAGACCTTATCTTAGGCCACTGGCTTTCAACCATCTAGGTGTATCAGTTGTCCCTAATCCGTCGGTCAGAAGCTTCGACCTCTTGGTCCCTCAAAACCTCAAAAATCATTTCCAAAATTCTTTGCAAACTACGTATTTCTTTTACAAATTCTTTTAGAAACCAATTTTGAAAACTATTTCGAAAATCATCTTAAAAGCACTGCATGAAAAATCAGCCCAAACACCACAAAAATTTGCACAAATCAACGTGCCAAAACCCCACAAGAAACTTGCTCAAAACCACTAAGAAAACCCTTATTGTGACCATTGCCATAGTGACAATGTAAGAAAATGTGCCCTTGACATGTGTGCCCAATTCGCCTGACAGCATGAGCGCCCAAGATGCGCCACAACCCCAACAATTGGCCTAAAGGCGTCGGGCACATACTGCTCGTCTCCAAAGGGTCAAAACCTACAAGAAAATTTCAAAACGAAAACAAAACTCGAGAAAGTACGAGAGAGCAAACCACAAACCATAACAAATGAGTTTCCACATGAACCCAAAAGTGGCCAATCGTTGCGGAATAGGATTCCCACTTGAAATCTCTAGCACAATTACAACAACAAATATTATAATAAGATTTTCACTTGGAATCCTAAGCACCATCACACCAATAATATAATAATCATCGGATTCTCACTAGGAATCCCAACACAAACCACAATAAGACAATATTAAAATAAGTAAAGAGAGGCGTCGGTAGGTGCGTACCTCTACTAATGACGACTTCCTCACCCACTTGGTCATAGCAACGACGAGAAGCAGTGACATGACGAACTCCCCCACCTCTTTCTCTCTCTTGTCCTCTATTCTAGCTCCTCCTTTTCCTATCTTCCTTTCATGGCAGTAGCAACAATGACGGAAGATCAACAACGGCCTCCTCTTCATCCTCTCTCTTGCTACCTCGTACCCCCTTTCTTCCGCATGTAGCAGCGACGACAGTGGCAGAAGATCAGCGGCAGGGACGATGATAGGAAGTTGGCGAGCAGCGGCCTAACTCCCCTCTTTTCTCTCTTCTCCTTTCTTTCTTCCTCTCCTTCCCCCCATCTTGAGTTTGCACGGAGGCAAAAGAGGGTCACTAAATCCCAAAACAAATATCAAATGCAATTAAATAATGTTTGGGATCCATCTCTAACTCACAGTAGATGACTAATTTGGCATGCCAAAATTAATTTGCTTTGGCGAATGGGTTCTCGATTGTGAGTACCATGAGCCCAGATTTTGGTATACTAAAAGCTATTTGGTATGTCGAAACCACTCTCAGTTGAGAACCTAGAAGACCCAGAGTTCGTCGAAACCACTTTTAGTTGAGAACCTAGTAGACCCAGATTTCGGTATACCGAAGGCTATTCGATATGCCAAAATTGCTCTTAGTATAGAACCTAGTAGACCCATATTTCAGTATATCAATTGTCGTTCGGTATGCCAAATGGCTTCTCAGTTGTGAACCCAATAGGCCCAGATTTTCGTATACCAAATGCCATTCAGTGTGTCGAAATTTGCTTTGAACCTATTCTTGGGTGTTTTTAGTGCACTTGACTTGGAACTGATTCTCCTTTGCACTGAGATTTCTTCTTGTCATATAATACAAGGAAAATGTCAATAAAACATATTACAATTCTCTTGACTACAGGTGTTACATCCTACACCCTTTAAAAGAATTTTGTCCTCAAAATTTCATCTTTAGACGATCAAGTATGGGTACAGTATACGTCCAACTTGCACTCTCAAGTAGTCTCCACAATCTTTGGTGGTGCCACAACACAACACAAGTAGATTCACCTTGGTTTCACTAGGATTTGCTCCTCCTAATAAAGGATCTGGACAATATCCTTGGCAAAGGATAGATCCTCTACAACACTTTTGGCTATGCCAAAATCACTGGGAATACGTCAACCAGACACCTCCTTGACAAGACTCTTTGCCAACACTGAGGATCAATAATGCCTCCAAGCTGATCAGTGACATCTGGGCCTGATTATCCATTTTTATTGTAAACCATGTGATTATTTGTAATATTGCTTAAATGTTTTATTAATAGATAATATGTTGTTTCTTGTTTGTGTGAGCTTGTGGTTGGTCTTCTGTGCATCTGTTTGTGATTTGGGACCAATGTGGGGTCCGACTTGAGGGTGCACAGTCATCTCGGTTTGCATGCCTGGCTTTTCTTCCTTTCTTTTCCTTCTTTTTCTCCTTCCTTTCCTTCCTCTCATGAGCCGCATACTCTTCCCCTGTCCCCTTCCCTTCCCCGACCCATGCCACTAGCGACACCGGTCTGTGCCTCGCCGTCTCCTCCAATGCGATGGGCGGCTGGCGCGATATGGGTGGAGAGAAGGATAAATGGAGGTCGCGGCATGTAGAGAGAGGAAGGGGTGACAGAGAGAGGAGGAGAGGGAGAGGATCGGTGCGTAACCGAGGAGGTGGTGAGCCGCTCGTGTGTTCCGTCGGCAGAGGAGGCTTCGCCGAGGCGCGAGGAGGTTCGTCGAAGAGCAGGGAGGGTCGTCGGGGGCTGTGCCAGGTACGCGACCCCTTTCCTTTCCTCCGTCTGGTGTTTTGTTAACAGTAGGTTAATTTTATGAAAAATTGTGATAAATGCATGGAAAATTGTAGAAAATCATGAAATGAATGAGAATGTGATGTATAGCATGAGAATCTAGAGATCATGCGGTTAGGATTGATGTTTGTGGGGAAAATGTGATTTTGGGGTTGAAAGCTATAGTGGCCATTCTTGAGCCCCTTCCCCTTTTGGTTTTCGTTTGAACTGTGTGTTTGATGGAATCATGAATGGTTTGAGGGGTTTTGAAGTAGACTTAAGAGTCTACACCCCATGATTTTATGGAAATTTATGGTGTATGTTTAGGGGGTCCGATCTGGACTCCCACTTTGGGCGATTTCTGCCGCTGCGGAACAGGGGTGTGCCTTGTCTGCGAGGAATTCGGTATGCCGAAATCCTGACAGATTAAGCCAGGTGCCTTCTTTCAACAGACCGAAAACACTCGGTCGACCGAAACAGGGGGTTTCAGCATACCATAAATTTTCGGTATACCGAAATAGGGAATTTCGGTATTCTGAATTGAAAATTCGGTATACTGTTTTTGCCCTGAACTTGGGATGTAAAAATGTGAATTTTTGATGAATGTTAAGTGGTTTTAATGGTATGGTGGGTTTATATGAATGATGTTTCCCTATGTAATGACATGGAGGCATGTGAAACCCCAAACAAATGGATTTGGGTGTGGTTTTTGGTTTTAGACCCTATTAATGAATGAAAAGATGGTTTTATGTGGTTTTGGGCATGAGACCCAATTT
>JAMKQA010079040.1:0-13165 GCA_024699735.1 Posidonia australis
TTTTTGCATGATTTATTTCATGTTTTGGTTTTCCTTGTCTTCCATAATAGACTAGGTGGCGACTCCGTTTTATTTTGCCTTTTCGACGTGATTTTGCCGACCGATTTCGCATTCGTTTGCGGAACCTCCTCGCCGGCATGGTTACAATTCCCTTTCTGCACTTCATGGTATTTATTGTTTGATGTGTTTGTGTACAATTACAGAGCAATAGATAATTTTGTGCTTTACAATCTCTTAGAAGTGTAATTCTGGTAACAATTTTATTCCTATTTCAGGTACAAATGATCTCTGCTTGACAATGGATGGTTCTGAGAGATCATACCAATTACTTGGTAGCTTTGCTGCAGGGCAGAAGTTATACAGCACGAAGTCTGATAATGAAGGTGTTTCTTACATTGTTTTCTGCACTGATGGCCATTACAATATTGTTGAAGCTGTAAGAGTTAAACTTCCCATTCTTAGCACAACAGAAGAATCTCATGGCTTGCGACTATCTATAGATCATCAGATTCTGTTACATTAAATGTTGCTCCGTGAAGCTATCTATTACACATGAAACCACAAGTGCAATGACACTGGACAAATATGGGTTGGTTAGCCTATTAAATTTCATCTCTATCAGAATTTAAACAGGGATTGCCAGAAGTTTGTACAGAAGGCTTAACACCCTGTAATGATTGTGAAATGGGAGATTATTGTTGTGACCATGTCTAGCATTGTTATCTAAGTTTGCCCTTGCCTCATTCCTTTGTCAATGTGCAAACAAGGTAACCCCTCGTGTAACACAAAGCAAGGATTGTGTGCATATATGTATTCAGTTATTGTAAATGTATAATAACTGGATGACTTCTCTTGTCATTTCTATTTGAGGTGTTGGTTTACTAAATGTAGATAGTCTTATGCATATTTGGATGGGATACAGGTTATACCAAATTAATATAGATATATTAGTCAAATGACTGCAGCTGAGGTCATATATTCTCAAATTTGCAAGACTATTTCTATTTTCAAAATTCAGTAATGAAATACAATATATATCACGAAACTTTGGAGGTTCCCTGGCAGGAATTAGCTATTGGTATATCCTGCGATGGAAGCTCTGTGGAAAAGATAGTATGGGTGCGAGTGCGACAAGATACACAACTTTAATAGGGGGTTACCTAAGTATCATAATTGATGTAATCCGTTTACCCTACAAAGTCCTTCAACAAGACCTTGATTTCTTTTATCTTAGGGAAAATGAATTATAAGACAGATCTTGAGAAGTAATTTAGTGATAGGAAAAATGATTGGTCAACTTTCAATTTAGAGACAAAAGGTTAATAATCCATTTAAAGTGTTGAGTTTTCCATTGTTATCCTTTCTCTCCTTCATTATTTACCACCTTACCTTTCTCCCAGTTACCATCATTTTTCATCCGTCCCAACAAGCCAACCCTTTGTAGTAGTGCATTAGAGAGCAATTGGAATGAGTGAGGTTGTTATAAGTGCTCTTTATAGAGATCGCTAGTGACTCAAGCAAGGTTCTTCCATTCGTGCTCTTCTCTAAGTTCATGCTTTTCTCCAAATAGGTTCTTTGTTTATTCATGTGATGGGTGTGTCTTAATATTGGGTTCTTTATTTTAGAAGATTGTAGTGAATGTTTTTGGTTAATAGGCTTTTTGATTTTGAGGATTGTAATGAGTGTTATTCCATATAAAATCTTGATCTAGAGGCTTATAATGTATGCTCTAACAATGGTTCCCATGATGGATATTTTGTTGGATTTCTCTTTGTTAAGAAATGTTAGAGTAGCTATTATTATGTCTCATGTCTAAACGGGTTATTGGATATCCATTTACCCTAGGGATGTCTAATATACCTATATATATGTACTCTTCTCATATCAATAGAGAGATTTTTTATTTTTCACCACATGGTATCCAGAGCTTAGGGAGATCTTTAAAAAAAAAAACCCTAACCACCAAAACAGCTACCGCCTAGCCCACCGTCGGTGCCACCTGCACAGCTCATCGGCGTCGTCACCTAGGCCTTCCGGACCCTCCCAGCCCACCAGCGCCGTCACCCAGGCTTTCTAGCCCTTCCCAGGCCGCCACCGGCATCTGACCGATCCTCTCCCAAGCACCGTCGACCCATTTAGGGCTCACCTGCCACAGTCCCATCGTTGGTGATGCCCTACCGTCTCTCTTAGATCTTTGTGTGGGCAGTCCAGCCCCTCCAGTCTCGTGGTTTGCAAGTATGGCTATGTTCTAGGCCTTTTACATGCATTTGGTCTTCGTAGAGGGTGGATAGGTCACATCCACCCTAGTTGGCGAGCAGTCTGGCTTACGCACTTCTATTTTTCAGCATATATTATCATTGTCTCTTGCTGTTTGCTTCGTCTATATGGCCTCCCGTGATTCTTTTGTGAAATATTTGAGTGAGACGTCTGAAAAACTCTCTAAGCCGAATTATCTCCCATGGTCGCAGAGTTTTGAGACCTTTGTTCTGGCACATAGAAAACAAAAGCATTTTACTGACCCACTTCCTGATCTCAAGTCTGAGATGTATGAAGAATGGTTGGCTAATGATGCAACTGTTATTACATAGATAATAAATAGTATGGAATCCTCCGTTGCCCGTGGCATTATTTCACTATGGCCTACCAAGAATATCTAGGTGTAACGCCCCAATCCCAGGCACGCTACTAATCACAGTATCATAAGCAAAATTACACTAATTACAATTAAATTAAATAACTGTAAGTAAGGCTCACCTTCAAGATCTTAATGAGCGGCTAGAAGCTCCGACTCCTACACCGGAACTCGACTGCATGCGATCTGCACTTGAAAACCAAACAAGCACGCGTGAGTAACGTCTAAGTCACCCAGTACACGCCCTAAAGACACCAACCCACGAAATCTTTGTAAAACCAATAAAAACTCAGCTTTAATTTTCAAAGTTGGTTTTCTTTTGAAAATCCAATTTTAAAACACCCTTTTATTTTCATTTAAATCACTTGGGAGCTTGAACCCAAATCCATACTCTTTTCAATATCCATCTTCCTTTTTCCTTTCAAAACATTTGGAAATTTATTCCAAATCACATTCTTTTTCAGAAACTCATATTTTATATTTTCTTTTAAAACATTTGGAAATCCTTTTTTTCTAAAACATGCCTTTTTCAATCCTCGAGATTTCTTCCCAAAATCACACTTTCAAAATTCATATCTCTGACCAGATCCAGCCTCAAACACAATGCCTCTAAGGCTCAAAACCGAAATCATCAATACTGGCTGGTAACTGGTTAAAACATCATCATTATCTCTTTTTAGGATTTTAGGACCATTCATGAGTCCAATCCTTGTCAAGCCACATTTTTTTTCATTTTACATTTTCACTTTTCTTTATTGATGTTACCGTGACCAGGGGTAACTAGGCACACAAGCAGTAGACGAGAACATCATTTCCCCTACCTCCATGCACTGCAGCGGTGAAATTTCCCGTGCGGGATGCCACCGCCCAGGCCAACCGGCCTCAATTTCTTTTTCATATATGCACAGGGATACGTCTTTGTCTGACGTCCCATCGGTGACCCAAACAACTAGGTACAACGACCCAGGCTTAGCCTACACCGTCGGTGACCCGAACAACTAGATTCAATAACCTAGGTTCAGCCTACACTATCACGAGCTCGGTGACTCGAACAACTAGGTACAACGACCGAGGCTCAGCCTACACCGTCTCAAGCTCGGCAACCACAGTAATGTGTGGCAACTAGTTTCATTGGAGCCTCATACCCCGACCATGTTGTCGACACAAACCTCCGTGGTCCCTTAATACATTATTAGTGTTCCATTTTCAAAACTTTTTAAGCTTTTCTTTCAAAATCATTTCCATTTCATTCTTTTTCATTACAGGAATCTGTTTTCCATGCAATACTTGACCCTCCACTGGGGTCCCAACCTAATTAATGAAAAATCATGTACTTTAAAAATCACAATTGGGTCTCATGCCCATTTTATAATCACATTGTACATATCAAGGCCAGGGCAAAATCGGTAGACCGAATTTCAAGTTCGGTATACCGAAAATCCTTGGTTTGGTACACCGAATATTTTCGGTATACCGAAAACCTTTGATTCGGTTGATCGGATGATTTCAGTCTAACGAAACCAGGTATTTTGGCTTAATCTGTCAAGATTTCGGCATACCGAATTCAATTCGGCATACTGAAAATCCCACAACCAGGGCATTCCCTTGAACCAGGCAGCAAAAATTGCCCAAGGTGGGGGTCTCAATCAGACCTCCCAAACTCACATCACAAATTACCATTAAATCATGGGGTGTAGACTCTTGAGTCTACTTGAAAACCCCTTAAACCATTCCTCAATACATTAACTATGTGATTCACACGAAAATCACAAAGGGGAGGAGCTTCAGAACGACTACTGTAGCTTTCATCCCAAAAACTTGTATATTCCTACAAGTTTCGATCCTAACCGCATGATATCTATGTTTCCATGCATCTCAACTCATTTTCATCGTTTTCCCTATTTTTCTACGGCTTTACATGCATTTATCTCATTTTTCATACATTTAACACGATCTACTAGAAGCATGTAAATGAGCGAGGAGAAGGGCCACGTACCTCAGGTGGCACTCCAGTGATCTTCCTCACTCCCCGGCGAGTCTCCTCTCGCCCTGATGAAGCCTCCTCTATCGGCGATCTTCGCAAGCCACCTCCCTTTCGGTCGCGCGCTGATCCTCCTTCTCTTCCTCTCTCTCGGTTGCCCTTTCCTCTCCTCGCATGCCACTACCTTCCTTTATCCTCTTCTCCACCTACGTCACGTCGGTCGTCCATCTCGTCGGAAGAGACGGCGAGGCACGGGCCTCTGTCGTTGGTGCCATGGGTGTGGGGAAGAAAAGGAAGAAGAAGACAGGGGAGGGTGGAAGGATATAGCCCGTGAGAGAGAGAGAGGGAAAAAGAAAGGAAAAAAAAGAAGGAAATAAAAGGAAGGAAAGACAGACACGCAATCCAAGGCGACTGTGCATCCTCAAATCGGACGCCACATTGGTCCCAAATCACAATCTGATGCACTGAAAGCCAACCACAAGCTCACACAACCAAGAAGCAACAGATTATCCATTAATAAACCATTTATACAATATTACAATTTTTTACATGGTTTATAAATAAAATGGATAATCAGGCCCAGATGTCACACTAGGATACCCTCCGTCTGACATATGGCCATGAGAAGAATATATCTTGTGGGTTTGAGATATATGAGCAATTGTTTACCTTACGACAGGGGACAAATTTGTTCAGGACACCTTTACTGCTCTCCGTGCCTTACTTGAGGAGTTGAATGTTCACCAGCCTCTGACTACTGATATCACTCGTCTACGTCGCTATCATGAGGAGTTGGCTGTTGCAGTTTTCCTTTCTTGTTTGAACCCCGAGCTCAGTTCTCAGATTAAGGGCCAAGTGTTAGTTGCAGGCACTCTTCTGGATCTCTGCACTACCTTTGGCAACAGGAACTCTTTGAATGTTCCTCAGATGGCGAATGTTACTACCGAGCCTTCCACAGCTGCTGTCACTACTGAGGCGCCGACATTCACAGTATCACAGGCAGATTACGAGCGACTTCAGCAGCTAAAGGTCATTGACTCTACTGCCACAGCTACACGTGCCAGCTCCTCAAGTACTAGTGCTCTACTCGCATCTAGGGATCCATCCTGGATCATTGATTTCGGTGCCTCCTCTCACATGTCAGGTACACGTAGCTTATTTACCTAGTTATCCCAGTCATCTGATATTCAGACTATCCCAATTGCTGATGGCTGAACTTGTCCTGTCTCAGGTGAAGGGGTGGTTCATGCCTCTTCACAATTGCCACTTCAGAATGTTATTTTTTTGTGCCTGATTTTCCTATCAATTTATTATCTATTAGTGCTATCACAAAAGATTTACAGTGTTGTGTGACCTTTTTTCCTTTCCATTGTACATTTCAAGATTTGCAGACGGGGAGGAGGATTGATTTGGGCCATGACAGAGGCAATGGAGTGTACCTACTAGTTCGTGATGAGATACCTCAAGGTTTGGCTTTTGCGGCGTCTACTGCTGAGTCCTCTTCCTTGTGGCACTATAGGCTGGGACATCTATCTCATCAGAAACTCCAGTAGGCTTTACCGTGGCAGTCTGTTTCATGTTTTGATTGTGAGTCTTGTGAGTTAGGTAAGCACCATCGTGCTTCGTTTAAAAGATTGAGTCTTGCGTCTAGTACTACAACTTTTGAGTTAGTTCATTGTGATGTTTGGGGTCCATCTAGAGTAGAGTCTGTGTCAGGTCATAGGTATTACATAGTTTTTGTGGATGATTTTTCTAGAACATCATGGGTGTATTTGCTTAAAGATCGTGGTCAAGTCTATGATGTACTAAAGAATTTTTTGAATGAAATAAAGAATCATTTTAATGTGACTCCCAAGTTTTTGCGAACTGACAATGCACTTGAGTTCATTCAGTCCAAGCTTACTTCTGTTTGTGCTTCATTGGGCATTATCCATCAGACTTCTTGTCCTCACACTCACAACAAAATGGGGTTGCAGAGCGTTAACATAGACACATTCTAGATGTCACTCGTACACTTATGTTCCATATGCATGTCCCTAAACATTTATGGGCTGATGCTGTACTTACAACCATTTATCTTATCAATAGGATGCCCTTTGCACCGCTTAGGGGTGAGGTTCCACTTCGCCGTCTAAAACCTGAGTCCACACTATTTAGTTTGACACCTAGAGTTTTTGGTTGTATGGTATTTGTTCAAGACCTTTCTCCCGATCTAAACAAACTGTCCCCACGTTCCATTAAATGTGTCTTTGTGGGTTATTCGAGGACTCAACGGTGTTATAGGTGTTTCCATCCCCCTACACGGTGATATTATGTCTCTGTTGATGTCACCTTCTTTGAGTCTGAGTCGTACTACAGTGTCCCTTCACCATCTAGCATGTTTGTTCCCATTCCTTCGGTTGTTGAGTTGCAAGATGCAGATACTCAATCCACACCACTAGTTCCGCCATGGGCCTCTCCGCCCTTGCAGGTGTATTACCGACGGTAGCATCCTCCAATGCCTCCCACCACCGGGCCATCCTCCTCTGCAAATGCAAATCCGCCAACCAATTGTTCTGACAGGCCTATAGCCCTTCGAAAAGGTACCCGTTCATGCATTATTCATCCTATTTCTCATTTTGTGTCTTATGATACCCTACACCCTCGTTTTCGTAGTTTTGCCTTGTCCCTTCTTTCTCAAACTATCCCTAGGACTTATGAGGAGGCACTTTCCCTTCCTCCTTAGAAGGCGGACATGGATGAGGAGATCGCTGCACTTACTAGTCGTGGCACGTGAGAGTTAGTGGCCTGAACTACTGGGGCTACAGTGGTCACATGCAGATGGGTCTATACCATCAAGTACAAGGCAGATGGCAACATTGACAGGTACAAGGCTAGACTGGTTGCTCATGGATTCACTCAAACATATGGGATTGATTATGAGGAGACCTTCTCACCAGTGGCTTGTCTCAACTGTATCCACGTACTTCTGTCACTAGCTCTGAATAATTCCTGAGATCTATGTCAACTTGATGTGAAGAATGCCTTCCTCTATGGCGATTTGACTGAGACAGTATTGATAGAGCAGCCTCCAGGGTACGTTGCTCAGGGGGAGGATCGTGTGTGCAAATTAAAGAAGACCATCTATGGACTCAAGTAAAGTCCCAGAGCATGGTTTGAAAATTTTAGTCAGGTGGTACTTGATGGTGGTTTTCAGCGGTGTGTAGTGGATCACTCAGTGTTTTACAGGCGCACAGGTCGTGGATGTGTTATCCTGACTGTATATGTAGATGACATACTAGTGGCTGGGAGTGATTCAGAAGGAATTACAGAGATAAAGAGCCATCTTCATAGACATTTTGTGACAAAAGATATGGGAAAGCCTCGTTAATTTCTAAGGATCGAGTTTGCCAATGGATATAATAAGATGGCGCTATCACAAAGGAAGTATGCATTGGATCTCTTACAGGAGACGGGGCTTCTAGGGTGTAAACCAGAAAGCACTCCTATCGAGCAGACACTATTTTTTTGGGACAGCAGCTCAGAGTTACTGGAGGATCCTGGTCAGTACCGAAGACTGATTGGGAAGCTCATCTATTTGACAGTGACCCGACCTGACATTTCATATGCGGTTAGTCTTCTGAGCCAGTTCATGCATGAGCCTAGGAGGGTACATTGGACAGGCGCTCTTCGTATTTTATCTTATGTGAAAGGGGCACTAGGTAAAGGTCTAGTCTACAGGAAGAATGGTCACTCCAAAATTGAGGCATACTCAGATTTAGGCTATGCAGGTGATAGAGGAGACAGGAAATCTATGTTTGGTTTCTGCACCTATGTGGGAGGTAACCTGGTCACTTGGCGTAGTAAAAAGCAAAATGTGGTGTCAAGGTCTAGTGCACAGACTGAGTACAGGTCTATGGCTCAGACGGCTTGTGAGATGATGTCGGTAAAGTTATTACTTGAGTAGCTTGGATGCAATGTTGAGGTGCCTATGTCTATGAGATGTGACAATCAAGTTGCTATATTAATTGCAATCAATCCTATCTTCCATGAGAGGACAAAGCACATTGAAATTGACTATCATTTTGTGAGGAATTTAGTCATGAGAGGAGTTATCTCTACTCCATACACACATTCTTCATAGCAGTTAGCAGATATATTCACGAAGGATCTTGTTGTAGGGTTGTTTGAGTTTTTATGTGACAAACTGGACATGATAGATATGTATGCTCCAGCTTGAGAGGGAGTGTTAGAGTAGCTATTATTATGTCTTATGTCTAAACGGGTTGTTGGATATCCATTTACCCTAAGGATGTCTAATATATCTATATATATGTACTCTTCTCATATCAATAGAGAGATTTTTGATTTTTCACCACAAGAAAAATTGTAAACTTTGTCATCTGTTAATTTTACGAAATAAAATTTAATTGCATATAAGTAAACTTTTAATAGTTTAATTATAAATTGTCTTTTTGTATACTAAATTAATAGACTTGTAAATTGTCTTGATATATGAGGTATTGTTATGAAGAAAGCTACTTTAAAGTTGATTGCTTGCTTCTTGTAATCAGAGGATAGAATGACTTGTGTACAATGGAATACAACTTTAGATAGTTTACTTGCTTTTGCTTGTTCAAATTGGAAAATTCTCACTGCAGTCACATTTTGCTTAGTTTATTCAATGCTTGACGAGAAATGTAAAATTCCTCTTTTATCTGATTTGGATGTCCAGTATATGATTGACATGACATTTGAATATAAATTATATAATTTAAAAGTCCTAGTGCAAGATACAAAAGATTTAGATGAACTAATGCAAACAATCTCACATCCTTCTATCAAATGTCCCATCCAAATTCACTAGCGCAACTTTGCAAGTAGAAGATCATATGATTGGTGAAGACCAGATATATGTTGAAGGAAGTTAACCAAAGCAAAAAACAAAAAAATGATTGATCTTTGAGAAAATGAATTGCTATGATTGGACATGAATTTCTTGATATAATTTGTATATGCAATTTCTTAGAGTTTCAATTACATGTATTTAAGGAACAATCCTAAGTAAATTATTGCTAAATGTGTCAAGGAAAATTACTTGGGAAACATTCACTACAAGAAAAATGGGTTTTAGTTACGACTTTTAGCTGTGGTGGAGCCTGTGGTTAAAAGCCTTGTATCTAAATTTTAACCACTGTTCTAACTGACCGTGGCTAAATTAGCCATGGTCTAATTCCATAGCTAATCCGTGGCAAAATGGTATTCTTATCGCATCAATATCTGTGGCCATGTCGTAGCTAATTTAGTTATAGTATTTTTCCATGACTAATTCGTAGTTAATTTAAGCACAATATTTTTCTATGACTATTCCATGTCTAAGTTAGGTATGGTATTTTTCTATGACTATTTCATGACTAATTTAGACATGGTATGTGATCGTGGCTAAGCCTGTGGCTAAAGTTTTCATACAATATCAGCATGTAATAAAATTTATTTTCTTTTCATCACTTGTATTATAATATATAAAACAAACTAGATTGTTTACAAAATAAAGATCATATAGTAATATAACAACAAACTTCAAATTTACCAAAAGTGAAATATATTAATTCCATGATCTAATACATTATGTTCTCATATTAAAGTATCAATTGCATGACTATTTCTAAAAGGAAATATAACACAAACTTAAATTATCTCAAAATGTAAATATCTAATTCAAACATCTTCATCTACATGACTTGTAAAATTTAACTTTGTATCATGATCATCATTATCGTTAACACTTATTGAAACCTAAAAAAAATAATATAAATTATGAAACAATCTTAGAATTACTTAAACAACATAGGATATTTCATTAAAACATATAATTCCACTATTTCAATTAAAAAACAAAATTAAGTTTGAAGACACACAAAACGACATTTGTTAACATCATCAAACTATTAGAAGAAATATGAAACATATTGTATTATTAAATTTTTGAGAATTAATTGAATTTCATAGAAACTTTAAAAATCTCAAAAGATCACTTTTAACTTGATTGATCAAGTTTTATTACAAGGATTTATTAAAGTTTAATTTATATATGATTTGAAAACATGAGTCAATAGAACAAAATAGAGTATAACATCAAAAGATAAAGAAACTAGATATACTTACAATATTTGATGTTCAATTTTAAAAAGCATGTTATTCCAACAAGGGCATAATTTTTTATAATAAGGGTCGACAGAGCGGTGAATATATAAACTGAAATGGTTAAGTAAACAACCCAGAAATTCATTTTAAGAGGTTATATAATTTGAAATAAGTAGAAATACAAAGCAGTATAACCTACTTCATTAAATCATGCTAATCAATAAATGTCCTTGAATGTAAAAGAAAAGTGTGAGAATTGTGTTTCATCATCCCAGGGGCAATAGCTCGTCCAAGTCATTTTTGCAGCTTATGTCAGGTTACAAGTAACAGAAATTAGGATCAAATCAAAGTGCCTTTTTTCTGTTTTCATGCATGAAGTTACTGATACATGTATACAACAGTCCCTTGCATTTATTGTGCAGGAATGCAAGCAACACTTTCCAGCGTATCTTCATCCATGTTTTGAATTATAACGCGATATTTACAATTTGTATTGCAAGGTTTAGTCAATCATTATGCTAAAGAAACATGTATACAGTACACCTCAGTCAACTTGTTTACAACAAAACTTTGCTTGCCCTTACATGCACACCTGAAAGTATTCGTCGTCGACTAGAATCATTTTTACTGTCATGATTCAACCAAATCTTGAAGCACACAACAATTTCAAAATTTCCAGCTTTTAAGAACCCTTTGAAATGTCTGCATCAAGAACCAATCAACATATGAAAATTCCAGATCAGAAACAAGCAAATTCTTCTTTCATGATGTGCATGGTAGCATTGCAGCCTCGTAGGAGAACAGACATCATACTGAACATCAAGAATCAAGATGAATCGATAAACTAGTATAACAAAGCGTAAGTCAAATCTTGTTGGTAAACGGAGCATAAAAGAGAACAAGTAAATGCAAATTTATGACACAGTCACCAAAAGAGAATATTAGCAAAAGCAGGCAATATAATTTGAAAAGGGCAAGAACATCAATGACAAATGATTCAGAAGATCAGACTAGTTGATGGAAAACCCAAATATATGTGAATGTTGAATCAAACATTAGCTGAATGCCACTCATGAACTTCAAGAAATGGCTTAGACTCCTCACCATACGGTCCAACAAACACTACCATTGGCATAGACCCAGAAAAAAAGCATTAAAATGGGAGCACACTAAGCAATTCCAATCCATGATTACCGAATTTGACTTTGTATTGTATGAAATGATTAAAAACAATTGTAAGTGGTAAATAATACACTAAGAATTTACTATAGAAAAATCTCAGTAGCTGAATTTATGTTATTGGCTTATATCAATCTTTAATATTATTCTGCTGACCTGTCTAAGAAAAAACTCTCTGCAGTTGCCAAGGTGTTATCCTGTTTTGCATTTGCTGCCTACACATGTATGAATATTTTAGATAATAGAGGTAGGGGATAGAAATAAATGAAGAGAAAGGATTCATATTGCGTACAGCAGATTGTGGGATTAAAGTCATAATAGTTATCATTGTTGATCTCTCAGAGTCTCAGTCTTGGTCTAGTTGTAACTTGCCTTGGTTTTCCTGCGGTATGATGTTATCACTTCGTTTTCCTTCCTTTTTTAGTTTTATCTGAATAGAATATTTGATGTCATCCTACGTCTATTCAGGGCACAACCAAGTATAATATGTAAAAATCATTTAATAATTCAAGTAATTCTACAAATCTCAGAATTTAAGCAAGTATCAATAAATTAGAAATACCACATCAAGACTGATTCTACAAATCAGGAAACCCACTCCAAGATGGACATCATGGTTTCTAAACAATAGGCCTCAAGCAATACAGTCATCTGCAGGAGCTACCAACAGACCTTTAAACGTAAAGGTATAGCAACAAGACAGTAAAAACCATGAACACAAGATAGTAAGCGACAATAGTCCCTCTCATGTGCAGGAACTAGTGTCAAGTGCATCTGTAAATAGACCCACACACAGACTGCTTATATGTTCATTTTTTCCTTTTCCTGAAATGACTTGCTTCCATACTAATATTTATCCATTTATATGGTTTTTGTTATATGATTTTTTGGCCATTTGGTTTCTTTCTGAAAAAAGTTAATCACTAGACAATGTATTTGAATCAGCTTCCATCCCTTAAAAATGCAATTTTTTCCCGTGAATAATATAAATTGATTTTCCAATACCCCTACTTTTATAAGGAGGCCACCATTAAAACATATCTTGGTTTAAACTTGAATCACAGTCCTTACAGAAAAAGAATCAGTTTCATATTTCAACAAAATCAGAGACTGCTCTGAATTTGAGCACAGTAGAGAGGTCTCCTTTTTTTAATAAAATGCGCAGTAGAGTTGCTCCCAACTTCCTCTATCCTACCAATTAGCTCCAGATCCAGCTATTTAATTTGTGAAATGGTTGATGCTAAGTAAAA
>JAMKQA010079041.1:0-13995 GCA_024699735.1 Posidonia australis
CCCCCCCCCCCCCCCCCTCTAGAGAGGCCTTTCGATCCTACACCACCGGCGTCCTTCCCCACCTCACCTCTCCCCTCCTCCGCCCCTCTCATTTTCCCCTCCCCCACCCACTCACAATCTCCCTCCACTGTCTCTCCCCCTCACTCATTCTCTCCCTCCCTTGTCACCCTTACTTGTGGTGTCGTGAAGAAGCAGAGGACAGCAGTAACTTGAGGTAGTGTGCGGTGGTGTGTGGAGCTCCAGTGCGGTGTCCCTGAGGTCGCGGAGTGGTTGAGGACACCTGGAGTCGCCAGTGGTTGGCCAGAGTTGGCATGGATCGTCGGAATGTCTTTTTCTGATACACACCTCACCTCCTGTGTTGTTGAAAGAATGAAAATGGTAGAAAATGATAGGAATGTATGAAATCTAAGTAAATTTACATTCCTAGAATTTATTGTGAATTTATGATGATTTATGGTGGTATTTGTGGCTATTAATGGCGTTGGGTGGTTTTGGGTCGTTTTGACCCCTGTGGCTTCTTGAATTTATTTCTCCTTGCATGATGAATGGATTTTGGTTTTATTTGTGTGGATTTGGAATAGACTCGAGGGTCTACAATATATGTTTTAGTTGGATTTTGTGGTACTTATTTTGAGGGTCTGCCCTTTGGTCCTATTTTGGGTGATTTTGTAGATGTGTGCCTTAGGCCATTTTCTGGTTTCACAGAAAATGGCATACCGAACTTTTTCGATATATCATTTTTTTGTCAGATTAGGTCCTCTGGTCGAAATTCGATCGGCTGAGCCTCCTTGGTCTACCATTTTTGGCCATGAGTGTTGACTATTGTGTCCCATTTCAATCGACTAAATTTATTTGGCCTACCGAATCAGGAACCTTCGATTGATCGGTCTGGTTTTCAGTCTGTCGTTTTGGGTGTCTGCACCTATTTCGATCGATCAATTCTGGTCGATCTTCTAATCCAAGAGACTTCGATATACCAAGCCCATTTTGGTTTGTCGAATCAGGGCCCAGCTATTTTATAAAATGTGATTTTCATAATTTTTCCGAATTAGTTTGTTTTACCCATTTGAGATGGGATTGTGGCCCAACAGTAGTGGTCTTGTGGGACACCTGATGTGCCATTTTAGTAAGGTTTTTGAATGAGTTTCCAAAGATATAAATTGGCTTTGAAAATGGTTTTCAAAGAGATGTGTTCGCCTATTTTGGAAAGTTCTTTTCCAAGTTTTCTATGTGCAGGCCGAGACACTATGGGATCGTGTCGTCGGTACTAGGGAATGTGACGACATTCTCGGGTGGTAGGATGTGTCTCCTTGGTTGAGGGCGAGAGCTGAGATACTTGAGGCTGAGAGTCGGTGGGTCTTAGAGGTATGAGACTCCTTGACTATTGTCTCGAGGCAAGGGTTGTAGTCCACAGGTCAAGGTGTCTTGTGGCATAACGGGGAGGTATGATACTCCGGCTGTCGCTGTGAGCACTGAGGCTTGGGTGTTGTCGAGTGTGGAGGTATGACACTCCCTCCTGAACACCATGTGGAGGAAACTGTGAGGAGGTGTACCCTATGATGGCCAGTGCTGGTGGGACACATTCTCCAAAGCTGGTAACGTCCTAAGAGACAGGACTGCCTTCCCTGGTAGGGGTTAGCTTTGTGAGGGTTCTCCAAGTGGGAGGATCGTTGGACGATGGTTAATTCCTACATAGGGTGGCACATCGTGGTAGCGTAGTGCACTTTGGTGGCTGGTTGTAGCCAGAGTAGGTTGCCTGACGTTGGACTTCCCAACTCATTGTGTGTGATTTTTGTCATTAAGGGCCGTCTTTGTGGTTTTAGGTTGGTAGAGTCCTGTTTACTGTTTTGGCTAGTGTAGGCTACATTTGTTGTGATTTTCGGCCTGTTGGGCATGATTGGTTTGTCTTGGTTGTTTTTGGAGAAAATGATTTGCGAAATGATTTTCAGTAAAAAAAATTATACAAATTTTTTTTCCATCTTTTTCGTGGGGTGCGTACTGGGTGACTTTTGTCACTCACACTTGTTCTTTGTTATTTTTGAGTTGCAGGTGCTGCCATGTAGATAAGTTTTAGTATAGTGCATATAGTCTGGGGTCTCATAACCGCACACACAGGTTCTTGGAATTTGATATTACTGTTTAGCTTTTAATTTCCTGTAATTTATTTTGTTTTAAATTATTATGGAAATTGGGAGCGTTACACTCCCTCTGTCACAACTGGCAGAACTATATGTGTCTGAGATCGTCCATCTACATGGGGTACCTATGTCGATAGTGTTTGACAGAGATACTTGGTTTACATCAAGATTCTAGAGAGCCTTGCAGGAGGCATTTGTCACCGTGTTCAATTTTAGCACTGCTTTCTATTCCCAAATAGATGGTCAGATTGAAAGGACCATTTAGACAATAAAAGACATGTAACACCCGTAAATTCATTTTGTAATTATTTATATTATAATGAATTTATTCTTAGATGGGTGTTACTGTTTCGAGGCCTGTTTGTATGGTTTGGTGATTTTGGGCTTGGGTCTCGTGGGTCGACTTCGGATTGCGTGTCCCTATGCATGGTTGGCACTGTGCATTGTGGCATTGTGCTTGTGAGCCCAGGTGTGGGTCCATGTGGGGCTCGTGTTTGTGGGCCAGTTGGTGGGAGTGTTAGGTGCGATGGGTTATTGGCTAGTGTGGGAGGCCGGTGGTCGCACTGTGCATTCATGCATGCAACCACTCCCTTTTTGTGCATATTTATAGTCATGGCCGACGTCCTTCTTCCCGCACCTCTCCTCTTCTTTTCCCCTCCGCTTTGTCGTTCTCTCGAGCACCACTCTCCTCTCCCTTACTCGCCCTCCCTCCATCTCCCTCACTCTTTTCCACACACCCCCTTTCTTCCCCTTCCCCTGTCTCGCTCCTCTTCCTCTTTTTTGGTTCTCCCCTATTCAGTGTGCTCGAGAGTCAACGAAGGCGTGTGGCGATGTGTGGAGCTTTGGTGAGGCGTCCTTAAGGTCGTGGAGTGGCCGTGGACGGGTTGAGTTGCCAGAGTTGGCCGAAGATCGAATTTGATCGTCAGAGAGATCATTTTAGGTACGCACCTCCAACCAATGTATGGAAAGTATGAAATTGGTAGAAAATGATAAGAATGCATGAAATCTAGGTAAATTTATATTCCTAGAATTTATTGTGATTTTATGAGAATTTATGGAGGTATTTATGGGTATCAATGGTGGATGTTGCATTTTGACCTTTCTACCATTGCGAATTTATATATTGATGCATGTCGAATGGATTTTGGTTAAGTTTGTTGGGATTTGGGGTAGACTTGAGCGTCTACATCTAATGTTTTTTGTGTGATTTTTTGTGCTTGTTTTGGGGGTCCGATCATAGGTCCCACATTGGGCAATTTCGAACGTTTGAGCTTCTGGCCTTTTTCTACTTTTCATAGAAAACGACATACCAAAGCATTTTGGTATGTTGTTTTGCTGTAATTTTTGGTCAACTAGTTGAACTTTCGTCGTCTGATCTTGGACAATCCATCAAATCAAGAGATTTTGGTCAACCGAACCATTTTTGGTATACTGATTTGGCCATGAGTGTTGACCGTTGACCTGTTTCACTTATCGATCCTAAACGGTCTTTCGATTCAGGGATTTTTGGCATGTCGAACCTATTCAGCATGCTGAATCAAGGCCCTACTGTTTTTTATAAAATCTATTTTCCATCGGTTCTCGGATTGGTTTGTGCTGTTCATTTGAGATGGATTGTGGGCCGTTAGTGGTGGTCCCATGAGACACATAATGTGCCATTTTACCGAGGTTTTGAAAGATTTTCAAAAGATATAAATGGTTTCATAGAGATGGTTAGTCCATTTTGGAAAATGGGTTTCCTAGTTTTCTGTGTGTGGACCGAGACACCATGAGACCGTGTCGTGGAGACTAGGGAATGTAACGACATTCTTGGGTGGTCAAGTGCATCTCCCTGGTTGATGTTGGGGTTGAGATACCAGAGGTTGAGGGTCGTCGGGTCTTGGAGGTATGAGACTCCCTGCCTGCCGTCACGAGGATAGGGTTGTGGTCCAAGGGTTGAGGTGACTTGTGGCATGGCAAGGTGGTATGATACTCCTGCTGTTGTTGTGAGTACTGAAGCTCTGGTGTTGTCGGGTGTGGAGGTATGCAACTCCCTCCTGAGCGCCATGTGGAGGACGCCATGAGGAGGCATATCCTATGGTGGCCAGTGTAGGTGGGACACGTGCCCTGTAGTTGGTAGCATCTTGAGAGATAGGACTGCCTTCCTAGAGAGGGTTTGCCTTGTGAAGGTTCTCCAAAGAGGGAGAATCACGGGAAGGTGAACGCTCCTTCACAAGGTGGCCATCATCGTGGCAGTGCAGATGTCGTTGGTCGCGCTTTGGTGGACTATGTGTGGCTAGAGTTTGATTACTTGGCGTCTGACTTACCGACTCACAATGTGTGGTTTTGGCCAATGAGGGCCTTGTTCGTGGTTTTAGGCTGATAGAGCTCCAGTTGTTATTTTGGGTGGTGTGGACCTAGTTTGGTGGGAGTTCAATGAAAATGATTGCGAAATGAATTTAAAAGGAAAATTAATATAGTTTTCTTTTCCACCGTCTTGTGGGGTGTGTGCTGGGTGACTTTTGTCACTCATGCTTTCCTCGTGTTTTTGGGTTACAAGTGCAGGCATGTAGAGGGTTTAGCATAGTGCACATAATCTAGAGTCTTGTAGCCACACACACAGGTTCCTGGTAGTTGATATTTTCTGTTTAGCTTCTAATTTCCTATAATTTAATTTGTTTTAAATTATGATGGGAAATTTGGGGCATGATAGATGTTGATGGCCTACGCATTGGATCTCAAGGGTAGCTGGAAAGATCATTTGTTGTTGATCGAGTTTTCCTACAATAAAAGTTATCACTCAAGCATTGGGAAGGCTTTGTATGAAGCTCTGTATGGGAGACCATGTAGGACACTCACATGTTGGAGCGAGGTAGGTGAATTCCAACTTCTGGGACCAAAGATCATGCAACAATATTTAGATTGAGTGGACTTGATTTGTAAGAGATTGGTAGCTACTCAGAGTCGACAGAAAAACTATGTTGATAGGAGGTGGAGACCTTTAGAATTCAAAGTGCGAGACTTCCTCTTTCTAAAGGTGTCACCAACTAAAGAAATAATCAGATTTGGAAAGTAGGGAATGCTGAGTCCTCACTACATTGGGTCCTATAGAACCTCTAAAAGGGTCGACGAAGTTGCTTATAAGTTAGAACTGCCTCCGAACCTATCAGGTGTGCATAGTGTATTCCATGTCTCTATGTTAAGCAAATGCTTGGTATATGCGTGTCAGGTGATATTGGTGCAAGCAGAGGAGTTGTAGGAGGATCTATCCATAGTAGAGGATGTTGTCTAGATTCTTAACAGGAAGGAGCAAGTCTTGAAGAACAAGGCAGTTCCACTCGTCCTAGTTTAATGGTGGCATCATGATTTGAAGGAGGCTACGTGGAAGCGTGAGGTGGACATTCATTCGCAATACCTCTATCTATTTTCTTAGGAATGAATTTCAGGGATGAAATTCTTTTAAAGAGGGTAGGATGTAACACCAAAGGTCAATATAGATCTGGCTAGTATGTCTAGTGCGCATTACAGGTGCGCATCACATGCATGTATCATAAGCGAGCATTATAGGTGCAAATTGGGAATGCATCTTGTCATGTCCAAAACTTAGAACAATGTAAGCCTCCATTAGGGAAATTAATTCCCGTTTGATTGTATTCTTGGTATTTGTATAGTGAGCTTGGTCAGGTGAATTGGAATTTAATTATCTGTAAATCGTAAGAATATTTATTTAGTAATCACAATGGATTTGTGGTTGTCTCCTTCTTTAGATCCTTGATTTCATTTTTATGTGTCTGTGGTTTCTCCTTGGTTCTTTGTATGGTGTCAAAATCTTGACGTGTTGTGGCCCATGCATGTATGGGATTGGAGGAGGAATATAATGTTGAGATGTCATAGCGTTGTTTATGGCTTTTCCTTTCTCTTTGTCACACATGAACCCTACACACCTTGAGCCTCATGAATTCGGTGCCTTGAGCCCCTTGAATTCGATGCCTTAAGCCCTGCAAATTTGGTGTGACACTTTTGCCCGTGTTTTAAGGAAAGATGTCAAGCACAAGTGTTATAAAAGAGGAGGTTGGCTTTGCACTAGAGGCATGCGAGAAAGAAAAATAGAAAGGAGAAGGAGAAAACCTATGAAGTAGAGAGATAGAGAGGGAGGGGAGTTCGCCACCGTTGCCACCACCATGGTTGCCTAGAGGAAGGGTTGGACATTGTCGTGCAGTATAATGTGAGTGTAAAGGCTAGTCGACAGTGTGAGGTACACATTCTACCTCATCTCTTCGCTCTATTTATGCTTGGGATTTATGAAAACATGTTGTTTAAGATGAATTTAATGCATGGTGAAGATTTCGCAAATTTTGGGGATTTTTATTGAGTTTTCAATGATTTATCATCCTCAGATGCACAATATTCCCAAATGTATATGTAAGCTTTGAATTGTTATATCTTGAGTTACGAGTATCAGATTTCTATGATTTTTATCTCAAATGGTTGAGCAGTTCGATATCTTCATTTTAATATATTATGTGAAATTTTTGGGTGTGTGTGGTAGGACTGTTGGAAGTTCCTAGTCTGACAATTTTCATGCATTATTGATGCTCTATTTCCTAATAGAGATTTGGAGGTGGGGTGCGCCTGGCTAGCATGACCCATTAGCGCACACCACAGGAGCGACTCGCAAATGCAGGCTGGGCGTAATAGTAAGCCTAGGTTGGGTTCTAGCTTTTGCTACCATGGTTTTGGGTGATTTTAAATGGTGTTTTGGTTTTGTAGATTTTTTCTGAGATGAAAACTGTTTTAGAAATGGTTTTGAAGAAAAAGTGGAAAAGGCTTTGAAAAGAATTGCATAAGTTTACAAAGGACTTTCGAAAATGTTTTCCAAGGATTTCCATAGTTTTTGATAGGAACCACATGGGCCATGGATCGCACTGGTGAATTAGGGACGATAGATACCTCTAGAGGGCTATGTGCGAGTCTAAGCTCATGGTTGTCGAGTGATAGGAGTCATAAGACCATATGACTATTGTGACCAAGCCGGTGGAACCCTGCACAACTCTCCTTTACCGGGTGCGTGGAAGCACACGAGTAGTCCCGATACGGTCACGGCGAAGATGGTGAATCCGAAGAAGAAGACTAGACTCGGAAACACCAAGGATGGATGGGAAAGGAGTCGCCACCTAGTCTTTTATTGGAAAGACGAGGAAAACAAAACACAAAAGAAAACCAAGACGAAAACATGTATGCTCCGTGCGTAATCGATGAAATGTACAAATCAATGCGAGCCAGAGAAAGGGTAAGGAATCTTGTTACGCATGGGGAAGGGGTTAGGCACCCCTATGCGCTTGAGGAACTCAGTCTTTCTAGGTTTCCTACTTGCCAAATGGTCTAGTGGGTGCGTGCTTGCCTACTTTGAATGCATGTGCTAAAGATCACTGAAAAACATGCCAAATCAAAGAGAAGAAATGAAATAAAGGGAAAAAGTTAATCCGAGGGACAAATGTAGGCATTGAGAATGCCACTTTACTGTACGTCATGGGCGATGAGGAAAATCGTGAAAATCAAAAAACTTTTAGAAAACGTCTCGCAAATTAGCAAAAATTTGAATAAATCCGAGAAAATCAAATTGGAGAAAATAATCCTCATTCGGGACAATGTCGGCATTGTTAAGCCTTTTAATGTACACCATTGGGCGATGGAAAGCAAAATCAAGTCAAAAAACACGAAAATTGGGAGAAATCTAGGAAATGATGAGAAAACTAAGCTTGAAATGAGCTAGAAATGCGTACACAATGTAAGGAAGAAAATGTGAGAAAATTTGCATGAAAAGATGCGACGAAATATGCAAAATGCATGTAAGAGTGTAAAAAAGAAAATTCCAGGGGCCTTTGTGCAAAAAACCCAAATTTTGAATGAAAACTGAAATTCAGAAGCTAAATCATCAAAAATACATAGAAAAACACATTTCATGTAATTTTGAAGAAATCTAGGGTCGAATGTGTAAATGTGTGCATTTTTTTGTCAATTTTAAAGTTCCTAGGAGTCAAAATGCAATTCTGTCATTAAAACATGTATTTAATGCAATTCTGTGAAAAATTAGGGCAAAATATGCAAGAAAAAGAATCCATGTTTGAAAACATAAAGTTTCAGGGGCAATTCAGTAATTTTACCCTAGAAAACATGCATTCAGTGTGATATCTGTAAAGTTCAAGGGCTAAATTGCAATTTAACCAGAGAAACATGCATTCAAAACAGTTTCAGAAAAGTTCAGGGTTCTTAATGCAAAAAAGTTACATTAAAATGCATAAAAAGAAACTCTAGGGGTTTTTATCAAACTTTTAAGCCTGGAAAATATTATTTGGAAAACTCAAGGGACACATTGCAATATTTTCAGTTAAAACTTTATTCAAATGATTTAAGAAAAATGCAAGGACCTAATTGTAAGAAAAAAAGGACCTACTTGCAATGAAAAAGGACTTATTTGTAAAAAAAGGACCTATCTTAAAGATAACAAAAGTTACAGAAGTTTTATTAAAAGGAAATTATTTTTTATTTTTTAAAGAAAAAAACAAACGGCAGCCGCCGGCGACGGAGCCCAGCCGTCAACGACCGCCGAAGAAGCCTCTAGAGACCATCCCATGGCCTAATCCAAAATCAGACCCCATGGGAAGCAAGAAGAGAAGGAAGAGAAGAGATCCAACGGTTTGGATCTGGGATTCAACGGAAGGATTGGGCCTCCCACCTCCCCTACCGTCGGAACACTCCGGCGACGGCACTAGAGAAGAATGGGGCTACTGAAGGTCATGGCGCAACGTCTCTGCGTTCCAGGAGGCACAGGAGAGTGGTGAGGTTCATTTGCCTTCCTTCAGAGGTCAAACTAGATGAAGATTGCACAAGGTGGGTTTTGCTTGGCGTTGTTGTCGTCTCCTACGGCGAGCAAGGTCGCCATGGTGATCCAAGGCCTGAGTCGTGATCCTGGAGCCTCAGGACTGTTGGTGGAGCATCGGAGATCGTTCCCTAGAGGCTTGTGTTTATTCTCTTGTTTCAGTCTTCTTCCCCGGCGACGGCAACCTAGCGCGACTCCGACGATCTTCTGGTGGTGGCTTCGGGAGGCAGCGAAACGGTGCACCAGGGATTGGAGAAGCAGGAGGAAGACCTAAAGCTCTAGGACACGAATCAACCAGTGGATTCGAGCCCCCACCTAGGCCACCGGAGAATGACTGCAGCAAGGCCTAGAAACATGGTTCCAACCAGAGGAGACCTCTAGCTCTGTTGGAATCTACCAAGGGAGGTAGAGGGAGACATAGGAAGCTAAAATTGAAATTAAATGAGGCTAGTGGAGGGCGTACCTGGTCTGGCAATGTGCTTCGCCATCGTAGCTTGCCGGAGGTGGCTGAAAACTCTGGTTTCTCCCCTCGACGAACCTCCTCTCTCATCCTAGAACTCTCTCTATCTCCTCCTCCCTTTCTCCCTCGCTCCCCCTATTCACACTACCGTCCCTTTTATAGGTGAAGCTCTGGCAACACTAACAACTTGTAACAAATTCAACAAAATCCTAACAACTAACCAACTCCGTAACAAACTAAAACCTCCTAACTGACTAACCACTTGTAACAACCTTGCTGTCCCCCATGCACCCTGCTGCTTGCCCAAGCTCCGACATTGATCGACGGTAGTGATGAGGGAACTGGATAGGTTCGTATGTCTAGTGCGGTTGTATGGTGCGCCAGAGAGGTGCGCTTGTTTGGTCCGCTAGATAGGTGCGCCAGAGAGGTGCCCTAAGAGGTAGGTGCCCCTGTATGGCCCCGGATCACGGCTCAGATCATTAGCTATTGGGTTTGGCGTTCATTGGCTTTGGGACTAAACCAGGGTTTGAGTTCATTTGTGATTAAAAGCCCAGCTACCACAACTCCATCCTACAGACCTGCAAAATTGGGGTGTCTACAGATGCCCCTCCCTGAGCGAGGTTGGAGAAGGAGTGGAACAGAGGCCGATGCTCAGGGTTGACAAAGACACCCCGCCTGAAGCCGTAAGAAAGAGTTAGCTACCGACAACCAGCCACTAGTCGGTGAACGCACCAGAAGTCCTGTCTTGCCTCTCTGAATGCCACAACAGAAACTAACATCAGAGAAACCAATACAAATGACAAGCTGACAAGTTGATGGCCAACTAGCTCCTAGAAGACATGATTGGTTATCACACTTGTCGAGAAAAGCGCCAGACAAGACTCACGGTGCTTGCCGACTGAAAAGTGACTGATTATGGAAGTCACCCCGGTAGTTTGGGCTACCAGCCCAAAAGGAAGGAAGGAATAAGGAAAGTGGGAATCCATCAGGCATCATAAGGATTACCCGGGTAGTTCGGGATACCAACCCAAAGGAAGGAGGTAGACAGTTTGCTTTGATTCCATCCATTCGGAGTGAAACTCAAAACAAAGGGAGCACCATCGATACCAAACTCTTTGAGTAAGGATCGAATGGGGCATGGTAGATTTGGACCTAACGACCAAGAAGGGAAAATGGTAAGTTTCGGACTTACCGGCCAAAAGAGAGAAGTGGTAAGTTTCAGACTTACCAACCAAGAGGGAGGAGTGGTAAGTTTCGGACATACCGACCAAGAAGGAGAGTGGTAAGTTTCGGACTTACCAGCCTAATGGGAGAATAGTAAGTTTCGGACTTACTGGCCAAAAGGGGAAGTGGTAAGTTTCAGACTTACTGGCCAAAAGGGGAGAATAGTAAGTTTCGAACTTACCAGCCAAAAGGGGAAGTGGTAAGTTTCGAACTTATAGGCCAAGAGGGAGAATGGTAAGTTTTGGACTTACCGGCCAAAAAAGGAGAATGGTAAGTTTTGGACTTACCGGCCAAAAGGGGAGAATGGTAAGTTACGAACTTACCGGTGAAAAGAGGAAAATGGCAAGTTTCGGACTTACCGGCCAAAAGTGAGAATGGTAAGTTTCAGACTTACCAGCCAAAATAGAGAATGGTAAGTTTCGGACTTACCGGTGAAAAGAGAAGAATGGTAAGTTTTGGACTTACCGGCCAAAAGGGAGAATGGTAAGTTTCAGACTTACCGACCAAAAAGGGGAGAATGGTAAGTTTCAGACTTATCAGTCAAGGGGGTGAATGGTAAGTTTCGGACTTACCGGCCAAAAGGGAGAATGGTAAGTTTCGGACTTACCGGTCAAAAAGGAGAATGGTAAGTTTCAAACTTACTGACCAAAAATTGTAAGTTTCGGACTTACCGGCCAAAAGGGAGAATGGTAAGTTTCGGACTTACCGACCAAAAATGGTAAGTTTCGGACTTACTGGGCAAAAGGGAGAATGGTAATTTCCCAGCGCCAAGTCAGCAGGCAAAAGAAGGTAGAATCCTGAACAGTCGAGGACATGCTATCGCAATAATCTATTCTGCATCAAACATAAGTAACCAAACAAGATGGCAAGAAATGTTCTGATGAGTTTTATTACCAGAGTCAATGAAGTGATTACATGTATTTTAACTTGCAAAGAACCAGTAATATGACATGAATGTTAAGAATCTATGTCATCTCTGGATCTCTTGGAGCTCGAGGCTTTGGCAAAGAGCGTACGGCTCGAGGCAGCACTGCAGATTGGCTAGGTCTCTTCGACTACGGCTTCGTACCCTACTGTGCAACCTTTCCCCTCTATGACAGTAAGGTCCTTTGATCGTGTGGAGACACTGAGCAGGCAAGAGAGCTCCTTAGTCATTGTGTAAGAGCTCATGGGGTATTCTTGGAACCGTGCTGGCATTTGGCCGAGCAAAGGAATCTTGCTGGTAACCAAACTGCCGCATCACACGGATTGGGTGATATTCAACTCCACCAGTCAGCCCCGGCAGAACGATAAGCTGCATGTTGGTTGTGTTGAAGAAAGCCTCAAAGTTATGAGTAGCCGAAGGAATAATGCGCTAGATGATTTTCTATTCTATCAAGTTTTCTAAACGCTCGTATTCCTTCTGAACTGAGGTGAGCATCCGCACATGGCCACTTTGATAGTAGGATTCAAGGGTTGATCGTTACGGACGTAAGACTACTACACCCAGATGTGCAGCCAACCATACCTGTACAAACGCTCCACAGCCATAAAATTGCCGGTAGTGCCCCAGTGATCAGTTTAAAGCCCGGTAAGTTTCTGCCAAGATGACTGGGGCTAAATCTATCTGTCGGGTGACAACTGCCAAAGTGATCTTAGCGACTTTAACGTTCACAACCACCCGTCCATGGCTGAAAATCAATTCTCCTAGGAAGCGGATAACAAAGCCCTTCAACCATAGCTCATCACCCAAGGAGGCGCGCATTCCGGCCACTTTGTCAAAGTAAGCTAGCTACAGCATGGGAGAATGTCCATTTGAACAGATGAGCTGACGACCACAATCACTAGTTGATAGGCCAGTCAGCTCACTCAAGACCGAAGAATACTCGTCGTGCCACATAAACACGGTGGGTCCCAAGAACCTCTATAGATAACATAATCTGTGTACCTCCTCCAAGGTTGGGGTCAGTTCGATTCTCCCAAAATGGAATACATGATGAGTCGATTTCTAGAATCGGGCAGCTGCACACAGGAAATATTGAGAAACCTCTACCTTTGAGATATCCAGAAGCTTTGAAGCGATCCCCCAAATCCGCAACTTGTCGTGATCGCTTTCTGTCAACTGCTTGATCCATGCTTGGAGAACGTCTGAGCAGTGTGTGGGCACCACCATCCTATGGAAACCCATGATCTGTTGGGTGTTTCAGCTTTCATCTACTCAAGAATCCTCAGAAAGGGCAAACGATCTCCTGCAGGACATGCTCAAAAGATTGTTTTAGAAAGAGATTTCAACTTTGCTTCGGTCAATAGCACTTAGTAGAATTAAAGCAGACAGGTAAAAGATGCAGTGCAATGGTATTGAAAGAATTAGAGAAATTGGCCCAAAGCTGAAAACTATAGCTGACTGAACAAAGAGTTGTTAAACAAACTAAATCTTGTGCACAACCCTGGTTACTAATTGGTTCTGACCAGGTACCCAAGTAATGAGATATGACCAGCAAAAACGGGGGATCAGGATTATTTGGAGACTGTGCCTCCCGACAGATTACTGGGATCTTTGACCTGCATAGCAGCTAACATGCCCCTAGTCAAGCATTTGCTTACTGCGTCTGACCATAAGACAACTGACATGCTGCTGGCTTGACATGGATGCTCCTTAACCAGTCAAAGCAGCTTACATGCCCCTAGTTGAGTTCTGGCTTAGTGTGTCTAATCATAGGACAGCTAACATGCCCTTGGTTTGACATAAATGGCCTTAACCAATAAGAGCAACTTACATGCTCCTGGTTTAGGTGGTGTCCCCATGATTCTCTTAGACTAAAAGTCGTTGTCACATCCTAGCTAAGAGAACCAGATAATACTCTGCGACACTTTTAGGATGATATTTGTGGAAAGAATTGCATGCATGCAGGATGATTTGTGGCATCTTAATGGCGCCCTCAGCATTGGGATGCTTATTGCCAAGTATACAAGAGAATGGTAACTCCAAACCTCACGAGACTCTATCCAAGCCCCTAGTTTTTTTGGTGGCACTACAAGAAAATCGACATTTAGCGAGGACAATATTCCTCGCAAAGTCCTCGCGATGTCCTCACAATATCCTCGTTAGATAGTTTAACGAGGACTTTGCGAGGAATATGTATCCTTGTAGCTACGTAACTCGTTAAATCAATATTGTGAGGATTTGTGCTTGCAATGTGCTCGTGTAGATTGCGCGAGGACATTACGAGGAAATATTTCCTCGTAATGTCCTCGCCGTATCCTCGTAACTCCTCGGTAACTCCTCGGTAAGTGCTCGCTAAATATAATGCGATTGTATGGTCGTTCCAGTTTTA